>JACXGJ010010688.1:0-21360 GCA_016801105.1 Esox niger
AACGTTGTGTGTGTGTGTGTGTGTGTGTGTGTGTGTGTGTGTGTGTGTGTGTGTGTGTGTGTGTGTGTGTGTGTGTGTGTGTGTGTGTCTGTGTGTCTGTGTGTCTGTGTGACAGCGTTACAATTTATGATTATAGGAGTGTGTGTAAGAGAGAGAGATACCAGATCAAATCCCTCACTTATCATAACAGTATGATTTTTTTTTATTCAGGTGATATTGAATATAAAATGTGAGTAGGGTAGCCGGTCCTCAACTTACTCAGAACGCGCACTCAAACACATTTACAAATGCGCGCACACACACGCTCAGAAAACAGAGGTGAACTATACGAGAGACACTACGTAGCGTGTAGCAGATCCGATTTTTCCTTTTGTGAAAACAAGCTAGCTTTATCACGTATTTAGTGGGATGAAACAAACCCCGCACACCTGCGTTGCTAGACACAAGCACGTTTTTGCGTCAATACAGTAACAGGGGCACTATCAGCCAAACGACCCGGCAGCTCGTAATAGATGCTTGTAAGTTATACAAATATTGATACTTCAGCGGTTGCACTACAGAACAATTCGGCGTGAGTCAATTGAAATCAAAGGCGCATTCGTGGTACATGGCGAAGATTGGCCTTACAATGCTCACACATTATTTGTGGCTGCATTTGTGTGGTAACACGTTTCAGTAACACCTCATTAAAATCGGTTACTGTATATATTTATTTATTCATAAAATATATAGATTGTTTTTTAAACGTGCCCCGATAAACACTATTCTACTAGACCATTAAACCTGTTTTTTCATATCCATAATTGCATGGCTCCATATTTCAAACAAATTCGAAGTGCGGATTTGTGTTGATGTGTTTACCTATTTAAATCGAAAGATGTTACAGCATTGTAAAAAATGAATTCTTAATAGTGACTCTACTGGAAAGCAATCATAGTCAGAAGATGAAGCGATGATTTGGGCATCAGTAATAGAGTTGCGCATATCTCGGACAGATATCACAGGAACCGCTTGACACAAATCTGCGTTGTGAACTGTTCGTCAACATAAGACATAAGAATATAATAAAAACGGTGCATTGACAATAGAGCTGTGCTTTTTCCTTGTTAGGAAACAAGGCAATTTATTTATGTTAAAATAAAATTCCTTTATTATTCAGTGGTAACACTCACATGCTTACTGTTTTCAGTTTTTTTAAATTGCTGTTTGAATTATTTCCTCAGGTCTATCTTTTACATTTTGAGTAACTATATCTATCTCATTTTTTAAATTATTTGCTATACACACATATATTTACAGGGTCACGGCATTTACTTTATAAGTTGTTCCTATGAAATGACTTACCTTGTGTTGTGTGGTCGTGGAATCCTCAAATCACCTGTGATTCTTCCCTCCCCTTTTTACATTCAAGTCATCTGATAATCCAAACAAACAATGCCCAGGAACCAAAACAGGGCAAAGAAGGGAAGAAAATGAGAGTGGTAGTGTTGAGACATAAAATGAAGAGACCCTTTGAATAAGAAATATAAATTAGGAGGAACAGACAAGGGGGAGACAAGAGAGGCAGTTGTGACTGTTGTAATGGCTAGTTAGAGAGAAAGCAAACACCCCTTCCACTTTAAAGAGAGCGAGAGAGAAAGGCAGAGTGTGGAGACTGGAAATGAGAAATGAAACTCAGTCAGAAATAAAGGTTAATTACAGGCATGGACACAATGCAAGAACTAGGGCAAGATGGCCCGCACATTTAATGACACTGGAGACTGTATGCCAGTGAGAACTAATGATTATTCCATCTCAGACGATGCATCACGGTCTGAGGTAGAGGTGGCGTGCAGAAACAAGCATGTTGTCCTTTTGTGTCTGTCTTAATGAAAACGCACGTGTGTGTGTGAGTGAAAGAGTGTGTCTGTCAGTGTGTCATAATCATTGTTTGAGTATTCCATGTATTGAACTGTCCAAGTCTTTATCGATCTGACGAAAGGGCACGGCTACAGCGTCAGATCCTGGACTTCTCAAGGCTGAGACAGTGAAAGCAGCCTATTCACAACTCAAAAGCCACATCTCAACAAGCACTGTTTAAGCGTCAGCGCACAGCATAGCCCGCATAGACAGAAAGATACAAAAATAGGACCCTTTATTGCCTGTCCTCTGCATCAACTAGCCTACTCAAAATACTCTAAGAGTCATACAGGAGAAGTTAACTCTGACAAAGGACAATGATGAATCAAGGTCAGCTTAAATTCAGAAGGGTGTCCGCATGCGATCAAGTATCAGTTTATCAAAATGAATGCTAATATTTAGATTCTATCACCTTTAATTCGGCTATTGTGTATTTCCCCCGCGTTCTCCCTAGCAACATGCTCACTCAACGTGTGATCAGACAAACGAGTGTCTAATGTCTAATCAGAAATGCTAATGTGTGTTTTCACTGACATTTTCCAGACTGTGTGTGTGTGTGTAACACTGCAAGCCGAGGAGCACATGGCTCTTATCCCTGTATAATGATTAGACCACAAGTGCCCATCCAGATATGAGCAGGTGCGCGGAGAGTGTTCCGTTTTTTATTCTGCTAGGATTGTGTGTTATGTTATTCAAGTAGTGTATGTGGGTGTGTGTGTGAAGTTTGGCGTGTTGCACTCCCAGACCTTGCAGGTGGTGACTAATTGAGCAGGGTCTGCTTTATTATAGCCAGTGTGTTTCAGAGACATGAATAGAACTAGTCCTGTCCACATGTAGCCACTCCAGAACCCTGGTGACTTGATTTGCTGTGTAGTTGAAACAAAGTGCATATTCATGCTGTGCCTCATTTAGAATGAGCAGTCATGTCTGGGGCTGCTACCAAACCTCCCCATATTCGCTATTTACTTCTCCACTGTGCTCTATGGTCAAAAGTAGGGCAGAAATAGGCATCCATTGGGTAGCAGACTCAGCAATTAAATCTGACCTCTAGAAACCACTTGGGCTTTTTTGTATGCCTCTAAACATACAAGACTACCAAAATATTGTAACAAAGTGAGAAATCTATGGGAGAAAAAGAGGCATCACAAAATTACCATGTTTAATTTCTGTGAAATATCGCAATTTAATCACAATGGATAAAAAAATACATCAGTCAGCAGCAGCAATTATGTACACGACACCACAGGATTTCTTCTTGGCTGTATGTTTACAATTCAATGGTCGACACTTTCATACACTTCAAATCGGTACTGTATCCCACATTCTTCCTGTATGTCCTGTGGTACTCCTGGAAATCTGAAAGGGTGGGGAGGAACAAGATGATCACAAAATCATTCCTCCTCTGTCAAACATACAAAAGGAGTAACATGAATTTGTCTCTTCATTGACATTGTAGATTTGGTACCTTCCCCTTTGTTATTTGAATTTATGCATGACAACAGGAAGCAGACCTATATCCTGGAATCTATATCTTACTATTTTTAGTCTGCGTCCCAAATCAGCTTGTGCTTCCAAACCAACTCCAAAGTAATTGATTGGAAAGATGTTTGGAGAAAGCACAATCAGATTAAAGACTTGTTGAAAATGGTGGACGGTAGTCTAGATAGTGATTCTGAACCTAAACACTCAATATTGTTTCAAATTAGGTTTGGATAATGAGATGTTTAAGCCATGGAGATGAAAAAACACTGCTCCAAAAAATTAAGGGAACATGTAATCATCACAGTCTAACACCAAGCCAATAAAACTTCAGGGATGTCAATCTGTCCTGTTAGGATAAGCATAAGTGATTGTGAATCAATGTCACCTGTTTTGGTGCAAATGAAAGTGACAACAGGGTGCACTGGAGAGACAAAAGCAAGACAACACCCAAAAAATGAATGTTTTTTGCAGGTGGTGGCCACTGACAATTGCTCTCTCCTCATCCTTCCTGAATGATTCTTTTCTAGTTTTGCATTTTGCTACTGGTAGCATGAGGCGGCACCTTTAGCCAATTCAGTTTGCACAGGTAGCCCACCTCCTCCAAGATAGCACATCCATATGTGCCGTCACAAGGTTTGCTGTGTCACCCAGTAGTCTCAAGAGCATGGAGGAGATACCAGGAGACGTACAGTTACCCAAGGAGAGCCGGACAGGGCATCAATCTAGCAGCAGGACTGGTATCTGCTCCTTTGTGTGAGGAGATACAGGAGGAGCTGCCAGAGCCTTACAAAATGACCTCCAGTGGGCTACTGGTGGGCATGTTCCTGACCAAACTATCAGAAACAGACTCCATGAGGGGGGACCTGTGCTCACAGCCCAGCACCTTGCAGCTTGACCAGCATTCACCAGAATTTGCAGGTGCCCCATTCTCTTCTCTGATGAGAGCAGGTTCACACTGAGCATATGTGCCAGATGTGAGTCTGGAAACGCCGTAGTGAACTGCCTGCAACATCACTCTTCATGATCGGCTTGGTGGTGGGTCAGTGATGGTCTCTGGAGGCATATCCTTGGAGGGTCACACAGACCTCCACATGCTAGCCAACAGTACCCTGACTGCTGTTAGATACTGGGATGAAATCATCAGACCCATCGTCAGACATTATGCTGGTGTAGTGGGCCTTGGGTTTCTCCTAGTGCCGGGCCTCATGTGGCCAGAGTGTGTAGGCTGTTCCTGGATGGCGAAGGCATTGATGCCATTGACTGGCCCTTACACTTTAATATATTTTGTTCATCAAGACCCGATGTGTGATTTAAGTGTTCCCTTAATTTTTTTGAGCAGTGTATAATTGAGGCTACTCTCATCTCTAATGCTTCATCTGAGATAACAGATGATGTCAGACATTAGCGATATCAACAGGTGAAACAGACCCAAAAAATACAAGCCTGTTGTAGGTGCTAAAATGATCATTTGGCTAATAGCGCAAAATTAAATGCTATGGAAGAATGCTGTTAAGATAAATGTTTAAAAGCATGGGCAGAGGTTTTCAAGTAGGGCCTTTATAGAGGAGCGTAGTGACGTGGTTTTCTGTGTGTGGCATGCAATAAAGAGCAATGACAGTCTGATGAGAAAGGGGCTTTGTGTCTCAAGCTTATGTACTGTGAGTATGGTTAGTCGGGCAGGGGTGGGCAAACTACGGCCCGTGTGCCCAATCCGGTCTGCGAGCTGATTTAATCTGGCCTATAGTAGAGATGAGAATAAAAGATTCTTGGCAGGGGTTAAAAAAAACTCCAGCCCACTATAAAACCTGTAAAACGTATATATAAATTATTAACCTATACATTATTTAGTAACTGCCCTCTTATGGCCCGCAAATCAAATGATTTGGCTTTTTTCTTACTGCAGTGAAAAACAACGTATCCCTGCGGTATGGCGATTAAATGCTGATTTTAAAATAAAATACAAATACAAAAATAACCGTTTTTTTTGCGGGGGGGGACATTAACCATTCAATTTATCCCACAACATAAGTGTTTTACTACTTTAAAAATTTAACAAAAGACAAAAGAATGTTCAAATAAATAATGATATTTCTTCAAACAGTAAATCATAATATTTATTAAAATAATAATAAGCAGATATACAAAAGGTCAAGAACAAAAATTATAGTAATAATGTATATAAAACTGTCTCAAATAAATTATGATTAGCCTATTCTTCAAACAAAGAATTATAAACGTTATGCAGAATTACATCTATAAAAATTAGGTTTAACAACAAACGTACATTTTGAGGGGGAAAAATTAAAATCAGTTAGTTCAGCCGCCCCGCAATAAAAAGGAATAAATATTACAACCCTAACTGGATTCCAACCCATGTGAGAAGCACCATCTTTAACCACTAAGCCATGGCGCTATGCGTTCCCCCAGTCTATAGAAAACATTGAGCATTTTGTTAAACTGACTAACGTTTCTTATTAAGATTTCTTCCACCACATATAGCGTCTATGATCTATGGCTTTTGCCTCTGGCCATATTAACAGCTTATTAGCCAGTAATAGGCATACTAGTATCTACTAACTTCCTATGAATAGTCACAAGAATTAAGCAATTGCTAGCGAGACAGAAGATGAACATTTCTCTGCCAATGCTATTTTATTTCATGGCACAAAAACATTTGTATTTCTTTCATTCATGAATGACATTGATAGGTGTCATTCTGATTCTGATTACAAATGTGGACAGGTAACTTGTAACTGATTACATTCAATCAGTCTACTCAACCCTGGGTATTGTGTATAGATTGATGATGAACAAGTTAATTTAATCAAACAAACAAAATATGGAAAAAGTGGGGTAATAAATCAATATTTGTCCTAAAGGAAATTGATAGCTTGCGAGATAGCTATAAGTAGTGTTATAAAGATATCTAAAGAAAATGGCCTGAAGAAAATTTGAAGTCTGAGAATAGAGTGGAAGACCCAGAATATGTCCTACAAGGCCATTTTGTAGTAAGACTTCTCTTGGTTGAAAGATGTACTTTGGTGCCAGATGAATTTACCTGCTTCTGAAAATATATATTATAAAATTGTTGCTTATCACTGTAAAAGATGGCATTTATCATACGTGCATTTTCACACACACACACACACACACACACACACACACACACACACACACACACACACACACACACACACACACACACACACACACACACACACACACACACAGGTTCTTTTGTGCTCAGTTCCTCAGTATAACAAATCAACAAATCATTGTAATCATAATGGATATGTATTATATACTTCACCTTTCAAATGTAGCCTGGCTAATATCCAAACAAACCAATTTGTCTGTTCAAAACCTAAGATTATGTGATGCACAATGGGACCATTTACTACAATTGGACAGTAGCAAACTGAAAGCCTATATTTACATGTTCTATGTGAGAAACATACTCACTCTGGCAGTAGGTGGTATTTTTCTTGGTTGATTTCAGGCAGGAACGTGTCACTCTCAAACTGCTGCAGGATCCTAGTCACAAACAACCTCCTGATCCCCTTGCTCTCCATCATCTCCTGAGGAACCAGACAACGTTAAATAAACAAAGTTAAATAAACAATTCAAATCAATACATACATTTCAGGGTGTTTGCAAGAAACCCATGCATGGAAGTAGTACATCCTATGAGCTTTTCTCATATCTCATTATATTTACTTTACCATCCTGTCTCATCACAACTACCAACAAATTCAGATTTTATCCCCACTGCTGTTCCAATAATAAAGACACAAAGGACACATTTGAGAACATGCTCACAGATGACAACCTCAGTTAATTTTGCAGGCTCCTGGCATGACATTAGGAAATCCCCCACAGACAATATCTTCTCAGGAGATGCTGGCCACTGCATAACCCATGGGGCTTCTCAATCTTGTCAGCTAGGGAAAAAGTCAATGCTCAAACATTGGCCCTTGTGATAAGCTTGGTCCTATGAAAAAGTGCCTTAGAGCACCTCACCAACGAGGCCCTGTGAGTCTGAGTGCCGTATGGCGGACCCCATTTAATCAACTCCTCGACTGTTTCCTTGACAGGTTGTTGTTTGGATGATGTTTCTTCTGTCACAATTTTTTTTCTTCAAGACAACCGTAAGATTTGTGCTGTTTACAGTATGAATGAATTGCATGTAGAGATTGCGCCACATGTTACATGCATACAAGTTGGCATGTGCCCTTTTCAGCTATTTCTGAAATTGTGTTGTCATTGAGTTTCATGTATTTATTTTAACCTTTCCCCCCACTTCTGTACACACTTATGAGGACTTTTTTTTATTTTTAAAAAACATATTTAAAAAAAAACTGAAATATACTAGGAATAGTAGGAATGGTCAGGTTACAAACCAATTTGCCCCATGGCTACAGAAACTTCCGAGGGATTTTTGGCATACAACAAACAAGATTTAAGGTTGGCCTTCTTATATTGGAGCCTTGAAAGGCTCGTTGCTGTCCCTATCCGAAAATCTCCTGGTTGTGTTGCAGATCAAGACCTGATACCCGACGATTCCAGCTGTCACCCTGCCCGCTCCGGGTCATCCCTGTCCTTGTTCATCTGGTCATGCTTCTGACCTGGACTAGGTTTAATAGAGTCTGGACATTTTTTATTATTACACATGTAAAAATCTAAGTTACTGATGACAAATATCTGTTGGTTTATTTGGGTACGATACATTCATATGGTTGTTAGATTCTGGTTAACTGCAAAGTTTTCCTAGGCTAATCAGCAAAATATATTTTAACTATACATTTCAGCATAATCAGATATAAGCTGATGTTTTTCCCCAAATGTTGATTCATTTGTAGCTCAATTTGCTATGTAAGATTTAAATGAGCAAACCATCTAGAAATTTGTTGAAAGCCACTGGTTGAGATTGATAGAGTGAAAAATGGGAAACAGAAGTGGAGAGTGCTTAAATAGCAGCAGGCCTGAACAAAACCAACCGAATCAGGAGTTTTATTTCCAAGTAAGTTTCACAACAAACAAGGAATTTGTTCTGGCCGCAGTATTTTGTTCATGCTACAGTATATACACTGATCATCTGTCAGTAGTCATAATGTCATGGCTGAAGTGAATAACAGTGATAATCTTGTTATCATGGCACCCGTCAGTGGGTGGGATATATTAGGCACCAAGTGAACATTCTGTTTTCAAAGTTGATGTGTTAGAAGCAGGAAAATTGGGCAAGCGTAAGGATCTGGCCAAATTGTGACGACTGGGTCAAAGCATCTCCAAAACTGCAGCACATGTGGGGTGTTTCCAGACTGCAGTGGTCAGTACCAATCAAAAGTGGTCCAAGTAAGGAAAAGCGGTGAATCGGCAACAGGGTCATGGGCGGCCAAGGCTCACTGATACACGTGGGGAGTGAAGGCTGGCCCGTGTGGTCCGATCCAACAGATGAGCTACTGTAGCTCAAATTGCTGAAAAGGTTAATGATGGTACTGATAAAAAGGTGTGAGAACCCCATCCACTGCTAAAAGCCCCTACAAAGGGCATGTGAGCATCAAAACTTGACCACGGCGCAATGGCCTGGTCTCTTTTTACATCACATGAATGGCCGGGTGTGCGTCGCTCACCAATGGCACCAGGATGCACTATGGGAGAGGCAAGCCGGCGAAGGCAGTGTGATGCTTTGGCCAATGTTCTGCTGGGAAATCTTGGGTCTTGCCATTCATGTGAATGTTCTACTTAAGCATTTTTGCAGACCATGTGCACCCTTTCACAGCAATGGTATTCCCTGATGGCATTGGCCTCTTTCAACAGGACAATGCGCCCTGCCACAATGCAAAAATGGTTCAGGAATGGTTTGAGCGTATTCGACGTGTTGACTTTGCCTCCAAATTCCCCAGATCTCAATCCAATCGAGCATCTCTGAGATATGCTGGACAAGCAACTCCAATCCATGGAGGCCCAACCGCGTAAATTACAGGACTTAAATGATCTGCTACTAACGTCTTGATGCCAGATACCACAGCACACTTTCAGAGGTCTTGGGGGTCCATTCCTTGACGGATCAGGGCTGTTTTGGCTGCAAAAGGAGGACCTATACAACAGAGGCTTAACCCACCGCCCCAACCGGGACAGAAAATGTTTTTTTTTATGTAAATGCAAAAATAATCTGTACGCTAGCGGCCTACATTGTCATAATGCGTGATCGGAAGTAAAGATTGATAGATCAGGGGCTCTTTATTTTATAATAATTGTTTTTGGTCAATTTGTGATCTGGGGCTATTCATAAAAAATCTGGGGCTAAAGCCCCAAATACCCAGGCCTAACGACACCACTGCTACACAATATTAGGCAGGTGGTCATAATATTATGGCTGATTGGTGTATGAACTGCAGGCAGCAGCGTAGACCACCCTGGGCCACTGGATAGCAATCTTGCCAGCTGTTTTGTGACACTAAATTAGGTTACCATTAGGTACTTGTATGTAACTTCAACATTCCTAGTATTCATGAAGGCTGATACATTTGAAGACATCTCTATTGGAGTTTAATTACAATGTAGGGAGTAGGTTGGAGTCATACGGCGTCGAGGGTCGAACAAAGTGCAGTGCAACTTGGCTCAGCACCGCCTGATGTGGACAGGTGAAAATAACTGTCTGCCTTACTGTCTGCCTTATCATGTTGTACTTTAGCAACTCGTAACACTGGGCCCTGCAATCTCAATCATGGTTTTAAAGCTGGGGAATGTGTTACCCAAGCACGGGTACCAACCTAACATTTCCTGGTTGAACAAGCAGTTTGATAAGAATCCGAAAGGTTTGAAATGCTTGGAGGAAACATTTCTATCTCCGACAATTCGCTACATACTGTTGAGTTGTGGCAACGTGGCAAGGCCATAATATCAAATTGGATTTTACAAAACTGAAATGGGGGAAAATTTGGGTGATCAGTAACAAATGTACATATGGAAGTATTTCAAACAGATTTTATAATGTATGAAATAGTCTGGCTTTCCTTTATGATGTCACACTCCACTTAAAAGTGCTGATACTGGATCAGTTTTTCCTTAAGATCACAGTAAAACAGCACACCTGCTTTGAGATACTAGATAATTACAGAGTTTCAGACATTGGACTTTATTTTCCACTCATTGTCCTATTGTAGATGGACCCAGACTCCTTTTGTGCTGTGTTCATCACAGGGTTATTTGGTTGAATGGAAAGTGGTCCTATAATCCCAAACCTTATGCACACAGACAGAAAAACAGACATATAGCGAGAGCTATATTGTCAAAACATCCTTGGGCGATGAGGTCTCCATGACAACCCACAAAACTAGCATGGGAGGAAATAAAAGGCTGTGTCTGTCTTTTGAGGTTGAACATTTTCCCACTTTCTTTCAGCTAAGCAGACAAATTAAATAACTGAATAGCATTCCAAAGTTTTGGACAGAAGAGTATGCAGCCAAGACATTGGAGAATGCGACAAGGTTGTCAGTGTCTTGCGTCACAGTTCAGGGAAGATGCTCTAGTTAGAAATGGTCACTCAAGCACATTTCTCTACAGCAATATTGTTTATGTACTAAATACTGTAATCAGCATAATAAGCAACTCCATTCTCTGAATGAATAATATAATACACATTTTTGCATTGACCCCACCTCAAGTTTGCTTTGGAAAAGCCCAGCCTTTTATCTTTTATAAAGACAGGTGACAAATTAAAGCAAAAACGAACATAAAGTCTCAGTAAAGTTCTAGGCCACCATGAACTACCAAAACAGCTTTAATGCGCCATGGCATCGATTTTACTTGTATCTGGAACTCTACTGGATCGACGAAACACCATTCTTCCCAAAGATATGACCTCATTTGTAATTTTGATGGTGGTGGTGGTGGACAACACTGTCTAACATGTTGTTCCAAATCTCCCATTGGTGATCAATTCGGTTAATTGTTTAATTGTATGATGCAGTAGACCTGAATGTAAAGATCTGCATTTGTTATGTTCTTTCAATTGATTTATTCAGTTTTTTTCTTTAACCTGTAACCTGTCTGTATTATTTTTACATCGGAGTGTCTTTTTACAGGTCTTAAAATAGTTAAGAAATGTTAAGTACTGAGTAAAAGATGTCGCCGTTGAGGATGGCAGCCATTTTTCATGCTCCAAACCAACTTTGTAAAACCAATATTGGACATCAGAACTGCACTGGAATCATCTTTTTCATACAGAACATCAGATTCAACAAACAACCTGGGATACCCTTTGTTGTTCTTAACTGAGCAAGCACCTGGAAAACAACGCAGACGAAGGAAACGTTGGAAGTGGTGTGGAGTTTTGGAACTTACTTCATACTTAGAATCGTACGGTTAAATTTCACCCTTACTATGTACCCCAGGAGTTTACATCAGCCATTTTAACAGCTGTGTACATCCCCCCCAAGCCAACGCTGGGGCTGCCCTCGCCAAACTTCTTTGAGTTATTGATTGACTTGAATGTTTACACCCAGAACCTGCCTTTATTGTTGCTGGTGATTTTAACAGTGCCAATCCAAAGAAAGTCCTACAGAAGTAAAAAAAAAAAAACATCCACGTGACGGTGAGGTGACGGATTGCTCCGCCATCTCCCGCATTCTCCATCTTACCAACAGCCAAGAACTCATCCTGGTCCCATTCATTTGTCTTGTCTTGTCAATCATTGTTCACACCAGGTCCCAATCAATCCATTAGTATGTGTTTAAATGTTTCTCCTCTGCTCCCCTCAGTTGTTAGTCATTGTTCCATGTCGCAGTTACCTCAAGTCAGAGGTGAGTGTCTTATTGTTGTATAAACCTTTAATTTCATTCATTTTGTATGTTTGTGCAGTGCTTGGTGTTCTTTGTAAATAAAGACCAGAATCAACTGCAATCCTATGCCTGCGCCTGGTCCGCACAACTGTGACAATCCACTTCTCGACACGCGGGACACAAGATGCAAACCACTCATCAGCAGTAAGATTTAAATTTTCTAAGAAGTACTGAGATGAGTCGCAAAAGTTCTGGAACACAATCTTATGGACTGATGAGACCAAGCTTAATCTCTACCAAAGTGATGGAAAGGCCAAAGAATGGAGAAAGGAAATGCCTATGATCTGAAGCATATAAGCTCATCTGTGAAGCATGGTGGAGGTAATATCATGTCTTGGGCATGCATGGCTGCTTCTGGAAAAGGCTTATTAGTATTTAATGCAACCAGTGATGTCTGTCCTAAGTCGTTTAACACATCAAGATGTAAATACAAGGAAATTAAAGTTGAAATTCTGAAATCTTGTCTCATACTCCTCTTTTGATCTTAAACACAAATGTCTTCAGTGACCAACAAAAACAAAGGAATTTGCCTTGCCGTTACAATACTTTTGGGGGGGACTGTATATCATGCACACTTGTCACTTTTAAATTGCACTATGGCTGTACAATTGTATAGTTATTCTTATTGATGTGTGTTTTTGTATAGTGATTTTATTGATTGATTGTGATTCTTCTTATTTTTATGTTATAATAACTGATACTTTAACTTTTAACTGCACTGTCAGGAGTAGGAAAACCAAGCATTTTATTGCCATAACTTGTTATTACAAATGACAAATAAACTTAGCATTGAACTTCGCATTTTGAAGGGGTGATGCAAAAAATGGTTTGTAAACGCATTTTAGCTCTGGTCACATGCAGAAAAAACATGATTTCAGTCCAAATGTTAGAAATCAGTAAGATACTGGTGACTGTTGGCAACATTTCTTCCAACACAAATGATCATGAGGCAGATAACTAACTAGTACCAAGCTAGGTCATTAAGCTAGCTACATAGTGGACATTGTCTGTTTAACTTCCTGCAGGTACCATGGAAAACAATTTATTCAGAAACTGTTAGACAACAGTAACTTTCATTTGTGGTTGAAATCTGTTGAAGGAAAAGAAAATGAAGCTCACTGTGTTTTCTTTTGGCAGAGTTTTGGAAATTATATCTGTGGAATCCCATATGAAGTGTGAGAAACACAAACAAAAAACGCTGCAAAAAGCCTCCAAACCACCCAGCAATTCTCAACTTTGTTTGGTTATATCACAGATGACAGTCCGGTGAAGTACAGCCAGTAATAATGTTATTGTTAGCATTAGGCTTACTGCTCTA
The DNA here is from genome assembly GCA_016801105.1 of Esox niger. Taxonomy (NCBI): domain Eukaryota; kingdom Metazoa; phylum Chordata; class Actinopteri; order Esociformes; family Esocidae; genus Esox; species Esox niger. Next base: position 13,543 of record JACXGJ010010688.1, read on the forward strand.
ACAACAGTGGGTACTTCAGTTGAAATAGTGTCCTTATATATTTTTTGCATTGGGTGTTGTTGAGAAATTGGTTTCAAATTGAGTTCATAGTGGCATTAAAAAAACGGTAATTTGCCGAAACCTGCAGATACCCTGAGGCGCATTTAGGGAGGTTTCCTACTGTGAGATCGTTTAAAGTCATACATTGGAGGCGTCTGCTTCTCAAACTAGACACTCATGTATTTGTCCACTTGTGCACTGGGGCCTCCCACACTTCTTTCTATTCTAGTTAGATCCAGGTTTGCGCTGTTCTGTGAAAGGAGTAGCACCCAACATTGCATGAGAACTTCAGTTTCTTGGCAATTTCTCACATGGAATAGCCTTCATTTCTCAGAACAAAAATGGACTGATTAATTTTGCAGAAAGATCTATTTCAAATCCCTTTGGAGTCTGTAATAAAAACACACAATTGCTGATGCTTTAGATTCTGTACTAGTCTAAAGGCCAGTGTTATTGCTTCTTCAATCAGCAGAACAGTTTACAGCTGTGCTAATAATCACGAAAGGGTTTTTTAATAAATAAACTTAGCAAACACAACATGCCATTGGAACACAGGATTAATGGCTGCTGATAATGGGCTTCTTTACGCCTATGTAGGTATTCTATTGAAAACCAGCTGTTTCCAGCTGTAATAGTAATTTACATTTGATGATTTTAAGGGACAAAAATAGTGCTTTTGTTCTTTCAAAAACAAGGACATTTCTAAGTGATCCCATATCTACCGAACGGTAGTGTATGTCTGATATGCGTTTAAGTTATTTGTCAGGTTGGTTTGGAACTGAACTTTAATTTTTCTAAAGCTGTAATAGCCTGCCAGAGCATATTAAGGATACTTTTAGCCATGTGTTTCCATAGATTGATAAAATTTTGATATATATTAATTTAAATGCATTCACCCAAGGCATTATTGTTATATAAGTCCTTTTTGTTTTGACTTTGTCTTTTGTTGTTTTGTTAATCACTTTACTCACACGGTTTTTATTGTGAGAAACTGATTCAGTCAAATAAACTCAAGACTGAAAAATCTTGTTTTCCTCAGAAGTGTACAACCTGACCCAAGACTTTTTGTGGTTAGCATACCTTGTAGAGAGAGCTGCCACCAATCACCCAGACTTGGTCCACCCGCTCTGCCATTTCAGCCGTGTCTAGAAGGCAGAGCGCAGAGCTGAAGTCTGAAGCCAGGTGGTGAACCCCAGGAGGAGGCTCTCTGACATTCAAAGAACAAAGATGTTCATTATGACTTGGTAAATACAGTTAAGATTCCAAAACTTCCTCTCTATAATAGTAGTTCAATAGTCGTAACGTTTCTTAAATTTACTTGAAACGTCCTCTCTGTTTCTTACTTGAGCTCTCTGCTGAGAACTATGTTGATCCGATTCTTCAATGGCCGGCTGCGCTCTGGAATGGAGAACCAGGTCTTTCTCCCCATGATGACAACATTTTGTTTACCTACCAAAGCGCGGACAAAGCTGTTTATATCAATAGTTACACTGAACAATTTTTCCCAGAAAAGTAAAGGTAAGAACATTTTATTTGAGCCAGTGATAAAGATGCTCAGCTTGTGTTGCAAGATTATTTACATTGTGGTTGTCTTTGCACCCTAAAATGTAGAAAACAGTGAGAGAATGGATACTCTTTAGGGCTTGCCTAATTTAACTACGAATGAGAATATGCTATCACTACACTGAAATTACAAGCCATATTACCCTCCACATTTGAAATAGTTTGATTAAAAGCAGAAGTGAAATTTCAGTCAGACGTTATGTTTAACTGACAACTTATTGTAATTCTACAGTTAAATGCAATCATTCAGTCTCCTACAGATTAATCATACACCGCAACCTTGAAATGTGTGTTATAGTGTCACATAGTGGTCATTGATGATAATGTCAATATGACAACCAAGCCAGTTAACGTAAAATACAGCTCTGGAAAAAATTAACAGACCACTGCACCTTTTTCTTGACAAAAGCATTCAATTTGAAGTGGTCTGTTAATTTTAACCATTCTGTTCCTCACTCAAAACATTTCCATATTTTTTGGAAATGAAAGAAAAAGGTGCAGTGGTCTCTTCATTTTTTCCAGAGCTGTACATTGCATGCACACTATACGTTACCTTCCACTGATGGTGTCATTGTCATCTTCTGGAAATATTTAAATTCATTACTATAAAAGAAGTCAATGTCATTATTGCATGTGAGTGAAGAAACAACAGTCCAGTGTGAATATAGAAAACAACTTTGGTTGATTCAGCAACTACGGGCACTTTGGCCCTGAACATTTTTAGAAAAAGTTTTCCTAATACTAATAATGCATCAATTGATTCTTGACTGTCCAAACTTGCCTTAAAGACAGACGAAAAAATTATTATCATTAGAATTGTTTTAATATCCCACCCTTTTGTGAGATAATGATGACAAACATGGGATTTTACCATATAAAACAAATCAATTTATGTAAATTATAAATACATTGGTCAAAAAAATTAAGGGAACATATCATCATCATCACAGTATGACACCAAGTCAATTAAACTTCAGGGATATCAATCTGTCCAATTAGGAAGCAGAAGCGATTGTGAATCAATGTCATCTGTTTTGGTGCAAATGAAAGTGACAACAGGTGCACTGGAGAGACAACAGCAAGACAACACCCAAAAAAGGAATGTTTTTTGCAGGTAGTGGTTACAGACAACTGCTCTCATTGCTCATCCTTCCTGAATGATTATTTTCTAGTTTTGCATTTTGCTAGTGTCCTTGTCACTACTGGTAGCATGAGGCGGCACCTTTAGCCAATTCAGTTTGCACAGGTAGCCCAACTCCTCAGGGATAGCACATCCATATGTGCCGTCACAAGAAGATTAGCTGTGTCACCCAGCAGTCTCAAGAGCATGGAGGAGATACCAGGAGACGGACCGTTACACAAGAAGAGCTGGACAGGGCTGTAGAAGGGCATCAACCTAGCAGCAGGACTGGTATCTGCTCCTTTGTGTAAGAAGAAACAGGAGGAGCACTGCCAGAGCCTGCTGACCTTCAGTGGTGTGCCTGTTTACCAAACTGTGTCAGAATGTACCAAACTGTTAGAAACAGACGCTGCCATGAGGGCCTGACGTCCTCTAGCGGGACCTGCGCTCACAGTCCAGCACGCTATCTTTAGGATAGTTAAATACAAGTGTTCAGGGTTTTCATTTGCCTACTATAAGCCAACAACGTAAATGAAATGTTCTTTAGTGATGAATACAGGCTAGAGCAATCGAAATAAGTTTTTATCTAGTCATTTTTTATTAGTCAGACGTGTCTTAAAGTTAGCTACGTGTGTTCAAGTTGACACATTGCATACAAAGTACTTTTTTATTTTATATTTAACTTTACAGCTGCATTCAACAATGCTAGCAATTCATTATATCAACAAGGCGCAGGATATAATTATTTCACCGAAAATCTCGTAGTGTTACCGTGATATTAACAAGTGTTAATTCACATACATATGGATTTTAAACAGTGGTATTAAACGTTCGTTTGAGTTTAAACTACAACTGTTAGTCTGCTTCAAGTAACGAGTTGCAGCGCAGCATCAGAAATTCTCGCACCGACTCATGCATTGTTGTCTTCGTTACCACCGTAACACCGTGTCCTTGAGGGGGTAAATAATGATGTTCGGATCTTTGTTCTGACGTCGGCTTTAGGGTCGCTCTATTTCCACCGCTAAAACGCAAATGTTAATTACAATTTACTGACATTTGTCATTCCTTGGGAACAGGTATATTTTATGCAAATATAAAATGCAGTATCAGTAAATGTTGGTATAGATTTTATTTATTTGACTCGCTATAATATAACATAACAAAATTTGTATTTTTCCTTATACATAGCAGAAATTCCCAAAAATTAATGTATTAAATCAAAAACAACTGATGAAGAATAGTCTGAAATGATTGTAGTGTGAACTAAACCTAAGGACAAAAACATGCCCGAAGTTGCTGATTCACCCCTTTATGCATTGACAAAATTACATTACTTTTGAAATATGCTAATTGTTAACTTAAAGCTTGTGTAACCATGGACTTTGAAATCAATAATTGCATAATTTGCACAGGCCACTGCTCACATTTCACTGTGGCAGAATATATGAAAATGGCAGTCTTCAACCAAATTCCATTTGTGGTCAGTTATAGTAAATACTATATGAACTTAACTACTCGTGTAGCTAGAAAGCTAGCTAAATGTTTTATAGTAGCAAAAACGAACGAGGCGGGCTATGTACAGTAGTAAACAAGGGCATATTTACTGTACTTACTTAAGTCTTTTCGGGTGCCAAGGTAAATTCCCTTTATTTCCGATACCCATGTTAGGGCAAACAGCTACAATGCAATTCAGCACGCGAGACATTTTCTCTTGATAAAAATACGCTATGAATCACAATAATTCAAACATCAAATACACATATCTCGTGTGCGGTAGTCTAAAGTTTCAACACAACCAAGGAGGACAACCTTGCAGTTCCCGCTAGAAAACAGAATTTAAATACCGGACATTGCATCAGCAGACGTACTCTTCGAGGCATCGGTTTAGGGTAGTCTACACATTTCAAAGATTGGTCACTGCCATCTACAGGTTCAATCGGGAGTGTAATATACATCACCGGAAAAAATGAAGAGACCACTGCACCTTTTTCTTGCCTTTCCAAAAAAGATGGAAATGTTTTGAATGAGGTACTGAAACGTTTAATTTGCAGTGGTCTCTTAATTTTAACCCTACTGTTACTCACTCAAAGCTTCCTTTTCGACTTTTTTGGAAAGGAAAGAAAAAGGTGTAAAGGTCTCTTAATTTTTTTTCCAGAGCGGTACTGTCAATATCTCGTGGAGAAGTTGTTTCAAAAGATACCAATTTGATAGAGAATAGAAAAAAAATATTATAGAAACATAATCAATACAACACAGTTCACTGTAAATTAGTCTTCATTACAGTGGAAGTTTATATATTTAATTAATCAGATGGACAATATTTGCATACATTATTATCAAAAGCTGGCCCATGGACATGAAAAGCATGCAATGTTAAATGCATTGTTAATTGCATTAACAGTGTTGATTTTCAAAAATAAAATACACACAGCCCGTTTGCAGCCTACAGGACCACTATTGAACCTGTTACATAAGTTCCTTGTTGTTGACCCTGAGAACAGTCCAGCTGTCTTCCCAATCCCATTGAAGGGCGGGTGGTTCAGGGTAGGTGAGAGAGGTGAGGATAGTGTGAAGGTGTCGGTTGACTGTGTTGGCAGGTGTGGTGACTTTGATGTCGGTTCTGGCTTGACATTTAAAAGAGTTGGGTGTGTGCATTGCCCAGCATATTTAGCAACGATAGGCCTGATTTACAAGACCTGTGTGGCAAAGCCTGTAACCTTACTGAAACCAGTTAACTTTACAGGATTGAAAACATAAACTGAGGTAAAGCGATAGAAAGAGAGAGAAAGATAGAAGAAAGCAAATGTGAGTGTGCAAAGGCTGTGTACCATCATCAGTGCCAAGGTCAGACTATCTTCCATTCCTTTCACATTTTCTTTGGAATGTCACCTCACATTTGCTTTCTTCTATCTTTCTATCTCTTTACCTCAGTTTATGTTTTCAAAACTGTAAAGTTAACTGGTTTCAGTAAGGTTACAGGCTTTGCCACACAGGTCTTGTAAATCAGGCCTGTCGTTGCTAAATATGCTGGGCAATGCTAGTCCCTAGGTTAGAGAGTTACAGCAACTGGAGGATTTTTTTTTTCAAAACTCTGGTGTGATTGCAGAGGTCTGTTAGAAATCCTCTGGAAAACACACACTGGATGTGACTACTATAACAGACTTGCTGATTCTATTTTCAAGCCAGAATCAGAGGATGTGTGCATTGGGCTGTGACTGAAGCTGATAACCCCCTGCGACCAAATATTGTTGGTTTAGATTGGCTACTGTTCTCTCCCACCTGTTGAAGTAAAACATTTTCTTACAAGTGTACACCATGTTGGCCTAGAGAGCCATTGAAAAATATTCACCTCTCCTTTTCCATATTATGTGGCGTTACAAAACAAAAACAAAATAGATTTATTTAGGATATGATGATAACAATCAATATAAATGTGCAAAAAATTTAATCGGTATTAATCAAATGATATGTGTCATACATAATGCTTAGCAAAAGCTGCATTTTATTCTCAACAGACCATATAATCTTCTTCCACTAGGTCTCAACTTCCAACATGCCTTCTGAGAAACTCTAGCTGGGTTTTGCTAGGAGATGTTTTCAACAATAGCTTTCTTTTTGTCACTATGCCAGTGTTGGAGGGGCAGTCTTTATGTCACTATGCCAGTGTTGGAGGGGCAGTCTTTTTGTCACTATGCCAGTGTTGGAGGGGCAGTATTTTTGTCACTATGCCAGTGTTGGAGGGGCAGTATTCTTGTCACTATGCCAGTGTTGGAGGGGCAGTCTTTTTGTCACTATGCCAGTGTTGGAGGGGCAGTCTTTTTGACACTTTTGTGATGCATTGTCACAATTCTGCTGTTTCCAGGACAGAAGGGCCGAGGTAAAACGGTCGGTGGCATTCATGGTTTTAATAAAGGAAACAAACAAACAAACTCAAAACAGCATCAAAACAGCATCAAAACAGCATCAAAACAGCATCAAAACAGCATCAAAACAGCATCAAAACAGCATTACTGACTGGGTCATATAGCCTACAGCTGCTAACCAAAATGAACCACATTAATGTGGGCAACCATTCAACATAAATAGGTTCCCCAATTGGAGGCAATAACCAACACCTGCCTCCAATTGGGGAGACCAAAGCACATAGAGGTGCCTAGAGGCACCTCTTCTGGCCATGTCCTGAGTATGGCCCCAGCCAGCGCGAAGATGGCTAGGGGCATAGCCAGGACGTGACATGCATCCAGATTATTGTTGCAGTATGCACACGTTGGCAGTAAGACTGCAAGTGTTTCAGAGTTGCCATATGCTTCTTGGTGCTCTCCTAGCCTAGTGGCCTTTACGCCCGGATACTCATTAACGGCCTGATTGAGTCAAATTCACAGTTGTTCAATTATGTCTTAATTTCTTAATTTACTGTGCTCTGGTGGGATATTCAATGCCTTGGAAATGTTCTAAAAGTCAAAGAACAATTTCACTTAGAAATTAGGGATTTTTTGAGTTGAATCCTTTTTTATTTAATTTTGTAACAATTTCACTTAGACAACCCATTGATTGAATACTTTGAAACTGAAATATTGACATGTAACTGTGTCTATATATTTACATAGTTATCACAAGGCCAAAGTGGTGTAACCCTACATGAAATCCAAAACGTACAGTGGTCTGCAAAAGTTTGGGCAACCTTGTTAATTTCCATGATTTTCCTTCATAAATCGTTGGTTCTTAGGATAAAAAAAATCAGTTAAATATATCATATAGGAGACAAACACAGTGATATTTGAGGAGTGAAACGAAGTTTATACCATTTACAGGAAGTGTGCAATAATTGTTCGAACAAAATTAGGCATGTGCATAAATTTGGGCACTGTTGTCATTTTACTGATTTCAAAATCTTTAGAATCAATTATTGGAACTCAAAATTGGTTTGGGAAGCTCAGTGACCCTTGACCTACATACACAGGTGAACCCAATTATGAGAGAGTATTTAAGGGGGGGCAATTGTAAGTTTCCCTCCTCTGTGAATCTTCTCTGAAGAGTAGTGACATGGGAGTCTCAAAAGAACTGTCACATGAACTGAAAACAAGGATTGTTCACCA
>JACXGJ010010689.1:0-21411 GCA_016801105.1 Esox niger
ACTGGGGCTGTTCAAGCCTGCATGGATAACTGGGGCTGTTCAAGCCTGCACCAAACAACACAGAGGTCACCGGCTGTTCCAGTCGGAGGAGGTCACAGTCGGAGGAGGTCACTGGCTGTGTCAGTCGGAGGAGGTGAACTCTTCATACTGAGTTGGTGTGTTAGCCTGGTACCAGGGAAAGTCAACTCTTCATATTGAGTTGGTGTGTTAGCCTGGTACCAGGGAAGGTCAACTCTTCATACTGAGCTGGTGTGTTAGCCTGGTACCAGGGTAAATCAACCCTTCAAGAACCCAAAAACCCTGACCATGTCTGACTCCGGAATATTATTACGGCTAATTTCTGAAAACTTAAAATGTTATGGAATAAGCACACTAGATGTTGAATATTTACTAAGGTCATCTCTCTCATGGCTTCTAGCTTCATGACCATAGGCAGCCATTTGGTTGAATACTCACGGCCAAGCTAACTTGTACCCCATTCACCAGCATTAAACTGATGTCCAAGCTAGCTCAATGTTTTGGGACAGGAGTACACATCTTTAATTTAAATGTTCTTCCACTTTTTTGTCCTGTAACCCAATTTTGACATCTGGGAAATCTCGTTGCAATCTTGCCCTGTCAAACAAGAAACTTATTCAACAACCAATGTTGTTACTTTTTAATTGGAGCATCGAAAGTCTGATTTGTAAATATATTTCAATCTGAAGGGGGTGTGTTTTGAAATATATCAGTGAAGAAGATCAGGAAATGTGTATAATCTTCAGTGTAACTAAATGTGTAGGCATTGTTGACAGATATTCTTTCTACCCCTGTCTGATTTACTTCCTAGTCCATGTAAATGAATAGGCATTTGTACAAAACTGCATTCATCAGCCACCTTAGGTTAGCTAGGTAAATGTTGTTGTCCCCGTTAAAGTGTCCATTCTGACATACTGTAGAGCAATGCAGATGTTGTGTCTTCGATGTCCAGCCTATACCATTCAGGGCGTCTCAGACAACAAGCTCCCCCTCTGGAGGAGATCTGAGCGTCATCAGCACTACCCCCAGTCCGGGTTTGGTGACGGCACGTAGGCGATGGCATGCGGGCAAAGCCATTTCAGCCATGAGCTGACTGGTAACTTGACCCCACACCGGCAGCTTATTTCATGCACTACGATCATTATTCTGTGTGTATTTTGGTCCGCGAGGTGGATGGAGGCAGGGAGTTCACTGTTGTTTGTTGACTTGGGCCACTTAGCAGTGCTTGTTCCAAAGGCAATTTTAGTGCAGCGACAAGCCACAACTGTGTCAGAAGTGTCCAAAACACAGTTTGACCTTTATCGCAATAACAACGGCAGTTGTTACTGTGCTGAAGCTACATTGGACGAAGGAAATAAAAATGCTCCTGCCTGCCCCTAGTAAAGCATGATGCGAACAAAACCAACCGCATGCACGCACACACACACACACACACACACACACACACACAGTGCTGTGTTAATAAACAAGTGGGGATGCAAAAACAAACCTTTCATGTTCCCCTAACTTAACCTTAACCAAACTGGTTATTGTAGCCCTGTTTTGGCCAGGCTCTAGTTGGACTGAAACATAAAGCGATAAATAATTTATAATGCAAATGTTTCTAAACCCAACCAAATCCTAACACATACCTAATCCTAATCGTAACCGCAACAACCTAAACTTAACCTAGCCCTAACACCTAACCATGACCCTAATTGGAAGTTTTACTCTTAACCAGCAAGAAAATCAATCGCAGCCTGACATTTAACTAATTTTACTTACTTTCTGAACATTTTCAGTTCCCAGAAGTTAAATAAAACATGCCCACACACACACCTTCCCTAACACACAGACATTTTATGGGTTCACGACAGATTCAGACTCAGACGCTGCAGTGAGACACAGCAGGAGAGTTGAAGAAAAGGCTCTTTTCTGTATGCTACCAGGTAATTCTCCAGGTGAACTAGGCTTCACACACCATTGATTGGCCAAGCGGGCAGAAACAGAGCCATCGCCTACACAATGCTTCTGCAAAAAAGCCCCTGAACACACCAGGAATGCCTCTCTGTCTCTCTCACAGCATTGTCTCTGTCTCTCTCCGACATGCTGTCTACAAGATGGATTCTACCACGGTCCACCGATATAGAATACTGTTATCGGGCAATGTCATTGGAGTTGGCTAAGCCAAGTTACGAATGTTGACAATAATTATTTTGCAAAAATGTAGCGTCGGCAACTTGGATATTGTTAATGTACAAAGTATTTTCTGTCTTCCAAAAAGCCGATGCAGAATGTGTCATTTCAGATTGCCCTCTCCTCCTGTCCAGTTCCCTGGCGGACTGGAACAAATGGTCCCAGTGAAGTTGAACGCTTTTCTCCAATCAAAGTTATTTGACAAAAAGAGAGGTGTAGGACAGAGGAGGCGAGTGTGGTGTGTGCTGCGTGTTTACCGTGCACAGACACTGCTATAAATTACCAGTGAAATGATGCAGCAATATCTTATTCCAGCAGACATACTTGGGCCCACATGACCGTCCATTTTGGCTATCAGCAACACTACAGCTGTGGCCGGAACGGCATCCAATTTCTAATTGTGCGTTACTGTTCACCAGGGTCCACAGGGGATCCAAAAGCCAATAAAGCCGAGTTCTAGCCAACTGCTGTACAACACAGTCCGGTAAATAGGGTGCGCTCCGAGCCATTTGTCATTGCTTTAATCAAAAGGAGCAGCCGACATGAGTCAAGGTGCACCGTTGTGTGATTCGTTCAAATAAAGACAATGTAAACAGTGGCACTCCCTCTCCGAGATGAGTGTTGACTCGAGAGTCACATGGGGGCATCTGAATCAATAGATATATTTGGTTTTATTTTAGGTGTTTATTTTCACCCGGGGTTTGAGGGGAATAAAACATTCTATTAGACTGAAAGAACTCAGGCAAAAATGTACAAAATCATAGTAAATACATATATGTATTTCAATATCTACATCTATCTATATATTTATATATATACACAGTTAAGCCCAAAATTATTTCTACCCATGCCAAATTTTGAGCTATAGTGAATTTGTATTTGTATTACACGAAACATGGTAAGACATTGTGCTGGAGATATAAATGAATAACGTATCTATTTTGGGTTTTTTCACATTTATAGGCCAAATGCCATGTCCAACATTATTCATACCCCTTGAAATAGTAGCAAATTTTTGAGTGAATGCAATGGTCTTCTAATTTCCACCATGAGAGAGCATTCTAAACATATAAATTGAGAACAGCTGAACCGTTGAACAGCAGTAGTTCTCTAGTCAGTTACTAGTTAAATGCAAGTCATGGCTAAAAACTGAAATAGTTACGTTATTCATTTGTGTCTCCAGCACAATGTCTTACCGTGTTTTGTCACTTGTTTGTGTAATTTCCAGTCAAAATAAACCTATTGGTCGAATACAAATGTATTATAGCAAAACATTTGTAACGGGTATGAAAACATTACGGCTTAACTGTATAAATTGCGGCTTAGGGTTCTGAATTGCGTAGTATTCTAGTATATTATAAAAAATTTAAATAACGATTTAGCTAAGAGCTTGTAGAATGGATTAAACATTGTGGGTTTGATTCCTGTGGAAGACCAGGTAGAAAACGTATGAAACCGCGGGCTCTGTGCTGAACGTCCTGCAGGGCAAAAGCGTCTGTTAATTTACTTCAAAATGTAATAAACCCTAATAGCTCATCCAAACTGTATAAGTAATATGTATATATATATATATATATATATACATAACATTAATCTCTCTGTATATATTATATAAGTAATCCTGAACGGTGAATATGACAAGAATAGACGTATCTAGTTCGTTCACAAACGGGTGCATAACATCAACGACTCATGCAGAAACCGGCCGGTTGTAGGTGCTTAATGTACACGCCGTTAAACACACAGACAACAAATACACCGGTCGCCAAGCACGCACCAAGAGTCAGTGACATAATCTCGGCAAATCAGACCGCGTGAAGTAACTGACGAAAAGCACATTTTCTGAGATGTGGCTAATGCCTGCCATTAACACAGCGTGTGTCACAGCGTACGGCGCCCTCTTCCCTACACGCAGTGCTGGCTTCCATCGAAGCGATGCATGCGGCTGTGGGTGAATAGAGCGCCATTTGGAACTCAGGCGAAAGGCTTTTCAACCCCTCCGCGCAGATCTCCAGTGTCTTAATTATTGGAGATTGGAGATTAATGTTATAGCGGGAGAAGATAATAATATATGTTAATGCTATCTTAATGAAGACCTGTATTGCATCATTTGAATACATTCTGTACCTCCCGTGTACAACTTCATGGATTTAAGCGTGGCAAGATCCACCGCTGAAATCCGTTTGTGATTCTGGTGTCTGCAGTGTGAAATGCAGTATGCGTTGTGTGAATTGTAACGCAGTGAGGGATTCACACCTGTATTCAAATACTTGTTAGTACTGAAAACATTCACTCTAGCTCGTCTGGAGCGCCAGATGGAAATGTTATTGATTGGCTGCATTGCACCAGATTCGCGTTCAGTCAAGACAAGCAAATGGTAGTTGAAAGGGTTTCAAATACTATTCAAACCCCAAGACTGAAAGACGTCCTCCTCCCTAATTTCCGAAGACCTGCTCCCTAAACCACGGCAGTACAGAAGTTATTCATTTGCATAAATAAATAAGGAGGCTAGTTGTTTTGCTCCATTCCAGAAGACAATGTAGGTTTGGGGATGGCTGTGAAATGACATGCTACTGAGACTGCTGCTGCATTATTTAAGAAGATCTAAGCAATATTTGTGGTGTGTGTGTGTGTGTGTGTGTGGGGAGGGGGGGTTATATGTGTGTGTATATGTGTGTATGTGAATGTTTGTCTTCTGTGGTAGCACTTTAGTCTCAAAGGAAGCCTTAAAGAAGCAGTAACCATGCAGGTCAGGAGGAGACAGTGACAGGAACTACAGACAATGTTCAGCACTACAGACAGTGAGCGAGACTACCGAAAGTGTTCAGCACTACAGACAATGTTCAGGACTAGAGACAGTGACCAGGACCACAGACAATGTTCAGAACTACAGACAGTGAACAGGACTACAGACAATGTTCAGGACTAGAGACAGTGACCAGGACTACAGACAATGTTCAGCAACACAGACAGTGACCAGGACTCCAGACAAAATAAATCAGTACAGACAGTGGTCAGGACTACATACAGTGGCCAAGGCTACAGATAATTGTCTGGATCACAGACAGTGGTCAGGACTAACAGATGGTGGTCAGGACTACAGACTGTGGTTAGAACTACAGACAGTAGTCAGGTCCATAGACAGTGATCAGGACAAATTACAGTGATAAGGACTTCAGATACAGGGCAGTGGTTAAATCATATACTTTATATTAGTTTCCACTTCACAAATGCAATCTGAAATTACTTCTAATTAACTTTTTTTACATGTACAATTATGCTCATAGGTTTCATACAATGGCAGAAATTGTGAAATTTTGGCACTGATTTTGAAAATATGACTGATCAATCAAAAAATTTATTTAAGGATAGTGATCATATGAAGCCATTTATTATTACATAGTTGTTTGGCTCCTATTTAAATCATCATACTGAGAACAGAAATCACCCAAATGGCCCTGAGCAAAAGTTTACATACCCTTGAATGTTTGGCATTGTTACAGACACACAAGGTGAGACACACAAGTGAAAATGGCAATTAAAGGTGAATTTCCCACCTCTGGCTTTTTAAATAGCAATTTGTGTCTGTGTATAAATAGTTAATGAGTTGGTTAGCTATGATAATGGATGCACTGAGCAAGTTAGATACTGAGCCATGGGAAGCAGAAAATAACTGTCAAAAAACCTGTGTAACAAGGTAATGGAACTTTATAAAGATGGAAAGGGATATAAAAAGTTATCCAAAGCTTTGCAAATGCCAGTCAGTACTGTTCATCACTTATTAAGAAATGGAAAATTCAGGGATCGTTTGATACTATGCCAAGTTCAGGTTCACCAAGAAAGATTTCAGCAAAAATTGCCAGAAGAATTGTTCAGGATACAAAGGAAAACCCACAGGTAACCTCAGGGGAAATACAGGCTGCTCTGGATAAAGCCAGTGGGGTTGTTTCAAGGAGCACCATATGACGATACTTGCACCAATGCCACATAAAAGCCTCGTTACAATATGTCTGACAACATCACGACAGCTTCTGGAACTTTAGAGTGACGAGACCAAAATAGACCGCTTGGTCACAACCATTAACGTTATGTTCGGAGAGGGGTCATCAAGGCCCAAAGTGAAAAGAATACCATCCCCACTGTGAAGCATGGGGGACGCTCACTGATGTTTTGGGGGGTGTGAGCTCTAAAGGCACAGGGAATCTTGTGAAAATGTATGGCAAGATGAATGCAGCATCTTATCAGAAAATACTGGCAGACAATTTACATTTTTCTGCACGGGACGCTCTTGGACTTTCCAGAACAACAATGACCTGAAGCAAAAGGCCAAGTTGACCCTCCAGTGGTTACAGCAGAAAAGGGTGAAGGTTCTGGAGTGGCCATCACAGTCTGCTGACCTTAATATCATTGAGCCACTCTCAGAAGTGCGGTTCATAAAAGACAAGAATTTGGGGCTTCATAGACAACTATTACAAAAGACTGCATGCTGACATTGATGCTAAAGGGGGCAATACACAGTATTAATTAAGAACTAAAGGGCATGCATTTTTATTTCTTGCCATGATTTGTTTTATGATTGTGCCAAGTTAGTTATGACCTACAGTTGAATGTGAATCCCATAAGAAATAAAAGACATGTGTTTTGCCTGCTCACTCTTGTTTTCATTACGAATTGTACATATATTACCAATTCTCCAAGGGTATGCAACTTTTGAGATCAACTGTACATCTTTCATTTGTAAACAACCATTCAATTGCCATATCTAGATGAATACTATTCATTTGCATCTATATCCAGTAGTAACCAGGGAAAGACACTACCAAATGTGTATTCACTTTTATACAGAAGATGAGAAAGACAAATACATCAATCTATTCACATGACAGCTTGTTCTTTCAGCTGTTGTAACATTTCTGCAGAGAAAGTATTTCTGTCAGGATAATGAGATGTTTTCTCAGCTTTGTATATAATGTGTGATGCAAATGTGGTCCTTCTCCAGTCAAGGAAAGTCATATTCAAAATGTAAGACCCAGAAAGGTGAGAAAAGACTACAATATAGTGCTATATTCCTTCTACTGTATTTAAATGCACAGCAGGCATCCTAAACTGCACTCCTTTCCCTTATGTAGCGCACTACTTTTGACCATAACCCATATGGAATTCTCAGTTAACCACGATTAAACGTGATGTGCTACATAGGGCATAAGGCACCATTTGGGATGTACACATAAATGTCTGAGACACTTAGAAGGAAGTACGATTAAACACTTTGATCCCAAAGTGCCACCGATGACGTTATCACACACCCTGTATTTCTGGGGCCCACTTTATATGTCTCAAATGGCCCTTTTTAATGGCCCTTGTTTACATTTGCTTGTAGGACACTTAAAACAAAGTGCACAGTGTAGAGAACAGGATTCCATTCGGGATGCAGTGAAGGCAGAGACTTTCAACCTATGTGATTTGGATTTACAAGTAGACATGTTTATACGTGACCAGAGCTTGTGTGCATTTAGAACGATTTCATTCAAAGCATGAGAGCTTATCAAGTATGGCATGTCGAGGGATAAAAGGATTCTAATTTAAATGTATGACGCATTTTTGTAGGCCTATTCTAATTACAGTTTAAGATGGTGACTGCTTTTTTTGGGGGGGGGTTAGCTGAACTCACCGAAGGACAGAAAAAAATGAAAAAAAGAACGAACAGACAGAACCTTATACACGCATCAAATATGCTTTGAATCTTAATCACAATTTCAAACAGCGCCGTGTCCCTGACCGAAATGTCAACACGACAAAACGGTGTTCTGTTTAACATGTGTGTCTATGACTGGACCAGCAAGTAGGAATTTTGATGTATGCTTTGCCTTGTGTATCCCGTGCATAAAACAAACAGAACTGTGACAGTTCTTGCCTTCCCAGCCCGTGTGGAAGGTTCTAGGAGAAACAACTTCAAGAGAGAATCCTTCATGTCGTTCTTGCTAGCTTTGCATGAGTAGTCCAGGATGATGCGGTTTGGTTCGAGACAGCTGTTCTAAATCCTTCTTGCTCTCTAGACCATACAGTTTTATACTACTCTTTACTTTATATTACTATTGACTTTATTTACTCTCCTAATTAGTTGTTGTTGCACTGCTGTGAAGGAACTGGCATGTAAAGACTTAGTTGAATGGGCTACGAGGTGCATTGTCTATCCTATTAACGACATTTGACACCAAAAATATCTTAAGTAAATAAAATTGACAATTAGTGTATCTAAGTGGATCTCATAGAGACAGATGCGCAAGTGTTTCTGAAAGTCCAATCTATCAGAAATGGGGTCATCATATTCTTTTCAGCTTTAAGTGTTAAAATGTTAGTCTCTGCTAACCAGGGTTTCTACCCACACTGACAATGTGGTAAGTGCCGGAATATCACGCATGTATGTTTTCATAAGAGTTCAGCATATAAAGAGCACAAGCTCTTAGGTTTTAATTAACAGTATTGATTGGGGGTCATTAGCCATCCCCTGACTCCCACCCACACATCATTTAGCCCACATTACCAATGGATGTAGGGGGTATTGACATCAGTCAGCCTCAGCCTTGTGTTCATTTACACACAGATGATTGATCATTAAACATCGATTTGATAACTGTTACTTTTGCACGGCTGGGTGACTGGGTTATGGGTTTCCAGCTTTATATGAAATACGAGTGATAGAGCGTTCCTTCCCCAAAAAACGGTAATCAAGTATGTTAAAACAATGTTTTGCGGTGTATACCATTCATAAAAGCAAGATCCCGTGCTGCTTCAAAGGCAATTGCAGTTAATAATTTCATCACTGATCATAAACTGGATATAATTGGTCTGTGTGAAACCTGGCTCAAGCCTGATGAATTTCATTGCCACTGTTTACACACCCCCTGGTGTTGCTCAATGAGTTCCCAGAATTCTTATCAAACCGTGTAGGCATGGCATATATTATGGTTTCAGTTTCATGGAAAAGGCATTTGAAGCCTAATTGACCCAATATGTTTTGTCCAAAATGTCTTAGGACCTACACATTGCCATATTCACACCTTAGATTTAGTCTTGTCCCATGTAATGGATACTGTGGCTCTAAACCTTTTAACTCATAATCCTGGAAATACTGGTTTACAGTCACAACAACAAACCTATAAGCATCCAAAACAAGGACATCTAAAAGTTGTAATAATAATTATAATATATATTATTGGACTACCCAATTATTTTTTTATGCTCTTACAGCACCTCAGAGTCTTGTTCCTCTCTAGATGTTTTTCTATGATTCGACTTCACTAGGGAGATTTCACTAACTAGTGTGCATCAACTCTGTTGTTGCTTACTCTTTGGGGATTCAGGCAGGGTATCTGTAAAAGCCCATGTGACTGCTGCTGATGTATAAAGGCCATTATAAAATATTTTTTATTGATTGGTTCCTAAATATGTAAATGTTAATAGATGCTGATTAGCCTGCTTATCCTTCCCTGAACAACTGTTTGGCTTTCTTTCTCCAGTCCAAGCTTTTGCCACACTAGCAACTCCTGGACCAGTCAACAACATCATGTGGGTACAGGTGAACTGAAAAGGAACCTTTCGTAGTGAGATCTGTCTGTGGTTCTTACCAAGGTTCCCAGTCATTAGATAAGCGTTGTGAAAGTCCTTCATGCCCTGGCCGACGATGTGGATGAATTCTTCGATGACCTGCATTAGCTCCACTGCCCCCGGATAGATCTAGAGAGGCAAGAACAGCATGACAGTTAACTGACACCAAACCGGTGTAACGGCAGCTATTTACCGGCCACCAGGTGACCTTGGACAGTTCCTACGTGTGCTGGATACCTGGATAAACAAATTCCTCACCACTCATTAGACTTGGCAGCGTCATTCTACCCAACGGCTCAATTCCATTAATCTCTTTCCACCTTTTTCTTTCCTTCCTTCCTTCAACCACCCTCTTTCCCAGTCCCCTTCCACTTACAAGGCAGGAACTATGCAAGACCTCCATTTTTTTAGAGGCCATTTGCCTTCTGACCTCACAGCAATCACCCAAATCTCTTATCGCAACCTTTTCAAGTCTCTGAGTGTTTCTTTTTGTCTCCCTCCTCCAGTCCAGTCTTTTCTTTCTCTCTCATCCATTGTTGCCTCATCCTACATCCTATCATCTTTACATGTTGATTGACTTGTAACACTGCATCGTCTTGTAACACTGCATCGTCTTGCATACTTTCATAGATCTCCTACAACTTCGAATGTCTTAGTCCCATTTCCTTCTGGATGGCTTAAACATCCTTTCCTGCTCCGTGCCTAAGTGAATCACTGTGACTGGCTGAGTCAATCACTGTGACTGGCTGAGTCAATCACTGTGACTGGCTGAGTCAATCACTCTGACTGGCTGAGTCAATCACTCTGACTGGCTGAGTCAATCACTCTGACTGGCTGAGTCAATCACTCTGACTGGCTGAGTCAATCACTCTGACTGGCTGAGTCAATCACTCTGACTGGCTGAGTCAAACACTGTGACTGGCTGAGTCAAACACTGTGACTGGCTGAGTCAAACACTGTGACTGGCTGAGTCAATCACTGTGACTGGCTGAGTCAAACACTGTGACTGGCTGAGTCAATCACTGTGACTGGCTGAGTCAATCACTGTGACTGGCTGAGTCAATCACTCTGACTGGCTGAGTCAATCACTCTGACTGGCTGAGTCAATCACTCTGACTGGCTGAGTCAATCACTCTGACTGGCTGAGTCAAACACTGTGACTGAGTAAATCAATCAGACTGGCAGAGCCAAACACTGTGACTGTCTGTGTTAATCACGTTGGCTGAGTCAAAAACTGCGACTGGCTGAGTCAATCACTGTGTGCTCACAGAAAAGAATTGTGAACAGCTGAGTGACAATGATGGAAAACCAAACTACCAGAAGACCTAACTTCATTTCACTATCTTCTCTGTCTGTATCTGCAGTAAAGGACATTTTCTATCACTCCTAGGGACCTCCCACAGGGAGGTGTCACAGGCTCGGTACTCTTTGGTCACTCATTTCTCAAATGTTTTCTGATATGAATACAAATATTTTGATATCCTAAATATAGAACTTCTTGAGTGCATTAGAACGTTGGATTCAGGGTGGATTTAGAAAAGTGACCGCAACTAAGATGAGTATGTAAAATAATGTATGTTTACATGTCTGTAGAATAGGTATGTGGTAAGTTGTTATACTGAGGTGTCACATACAAGTGTGCTCAAAAGTTTGCATACCCTTGGAGAATTGGTAATATATGTACCATTTGTAAAGAAAACATGAGCGAGCAGGCAGAATACGTCTTTCATTTCACATTCAACTGTAGGTCATGGCAAAAACATTGCAACAAAGAAAAAAATGTACTGACCAAAAAGTCTGCATACCCTTAGTTCTTAATACTGTGTATTTCCCAATTTAGCCACAATGACAGCGTGCAGTTTTTAAAAATATTTTTCTAACGAATCCCTGAATTCTTGCAGGTGGTATAGTTGCCCATTCATCTTGGCAAAATGCCTCCAGGTCATGCAAGAGGCTTTGGTCGTCTTGCATGAACCGTACGTTTCAGATCTGCCCAGAGTGGCTCGATGAAATTAAGGTCAGGAGAGTGATGGCCACTCCAGAACATTCATCTTTTTCTGCTGTAACCACTGGAGGGTCAACTTGGCCTTTTGCTTAGGGTCATTGTTGTGCTGGAAAGTCCAAGAGCATCCAATATGCAGCTTTCGTGCAGAAGAATGTAAATTGTCTGCCAGTATTTTCTGATAACATGCTGCATTCATCTTGCCATCAATTTTCACAAGATTCCCTGTGCCTTTAGAGCTCACACCCCGCCCCAAAACATCAGTGAGCCACAACCATTCTTTACATTAAGGATGGTATACTTTTCACTTTGGGCCTTGATAACCCCTCTCCAAACATAACGCAAATGGTTGTGACCAAACGGTCTATTTTGGTCTCGTCACTCTAAAGTTCCAGAAGCTGTCGTGATGTTGTCAGACATATTGTAACCAGGCTTTTATGAGGCATTGGGGCAAGTATCATCATATTGAGCTCCTTGAAACAACCCCACTGGCTTTATCCAGAGCAGCCTGTATATCCCCTGAGGTTACCTGTGGGTTTTTGTTTGTATCCTGAACAATTCTTCTGGCAATTTTTGCTGAAATCTTTCTTGGTCTACCTGACCTTGGCACGGTATCAAGAGATCCCTGAATTTTACATTCAAGGGTATGTAAACTTTGGCTCAGGGCCATTGGGTGATTTCTGTTGTCATTATGATGATTTAAATAGGAGTCAAACAACTATGTAATAATACATGGCTTCATATGACCACTATCCATAAATAAAAGACATTTATTTGCATGATCAGTCATATTTTCAACATTTCTCAATTTCTGCCAGGGTATGCAAACGTACAAGCACAACTGTAAATGCAACAACCTAATTACCGATACTGTTTTAAATCATTTTCTGTGTACTTTACCAATTTTTTATTGTGGTTATCACCACAATCTTTTCAGCAAATGACAAGGTTTAGTACCACATGCTGTCCAGTGGATGACAAATTGTAGTACCACATCCTGTCCAGTAACTGACAAGCTGAAGTACCACATCCTGTCCAGTGGATGACAAGTTGTAGTACCACAACCTCTCAGGTGGAACAACTCAGTGGAATTTGGATAATCCAGAAATATTCCATCATATTTTAATGGACAGTAAACAGCCTGAACAATCTGATCCTGTAGAGCAAAAAGTTGGATTACCAGCTCACTGTGAAGCCCTCTTGTGACGGTGAGGTGACGACAGCTCCGTCATCTCCCCCTTTTCCAAGTTTCCCATGGCTCACTAACACATCCCAGACTTGTCATGTCTCTTGTCTTTAACCATTACTCACACCAGGTCCCAATTCCCTCATTAGTATGTGTTTAAAAGTTGCTCTTCTGCTCCCTTCATTTGTCGGTCATTGTTGCTTGTCGCCGTATGTTTCACGTCAGTGGTGAGTGTTTCGTTTTGTGTAAACCTTTGCTTTCTTTCAGTTTGTTTAAAGTGCACGGTGTTTGTTTAATAAAATATCAACATCGACTGCCACTCTGCCTTTGCCTGGTTCGTCCTCTCCACAACTACGCAAACCTGTGACACCTCTGCTTCCAGATACCATGGAGAGAACATGTGTCTGCTCCACATGAAATCACTACTGGTGTCCCACAAGGCTCAGATCTAGGCCTGCCCTTATTCTCTTCAAACAAAATGTCATTCTGCTACCATGTCTTCCCTTCCTGATACAGGAGCAGCAGGTGCCTGGCCGTCTACTTAAAACATCCCTCCTCATCTTATCTTTACTTGTCTACCATCAGCACTGACTTCTCTAATAACTTTATTGGAAACAAATGCATGACCTGTGAGCACTATTGGAAGTTCATACGGCATGGATCATGGACTACAACCCAAATGACACCATTTCCACTATGTATGTTAGTATATTTGACAACGGCTCATAGTGGGATAGGGCAGCGGTTCTCGAGGCTCTCCCGGGACCCCCAGCCATCTGGGAATTGTGTTGTAAGCCTGAAATTGTACATCAAATCAAACCCGTTAGCGGCTTGATTATTTCATATGTTTATTCAACTGTGCTAGTCCTGGAATGCATCTAACACATGGTACGGCCAGAGGACCGCCAGACAAGGTTTGAAAATCACTGCCAGGTGCCATTTGGGACGCAACCGTAGACATGGGTGGAGAGGTGAGACACATCCCAATTAGTTCCATTACTGCAACATCTGTGCAGCCATTACAGATGCTGTGTCTTTGACATAGTTTCACACAGCTGGAAAGTAATCATGCAGCAACAGGAAATAGGAGTCGTAACAATGTGTGGATAAGAATTGATGAACAGCACTTTGTAGGGTTTGATAAATGTTTCTTTAAAGCAAAGTCAGACATTTAAAGACTCTACTATTTTTTAAACCGTTTTTAAACCTTGGGACTGGCACAACTTTCCATTTCCTGTAGGATGAAAAAAGTCGTTAGTCTGACACCAGTATTCCTCCAGGAATGTTCTCCTGCGAGTTGGGAGTGAGGAAGTGATGTGTAAAACAGGGCTGAAGAAAGAGGGAGGTGTGATGTGAGGGGTATAAGAAAACACATGTGACCAGATCATAGGACAATGTGCTGCATGTATGTAAAGACATACACTTAGCATGTTTAACATGTACGAACAGACAAGTTAGCACGTTAGTTTGACCACTTCCGCTAGCTCAGCTTGCGTACAGCGTAACAGAATTCCCATTGCCATCTTCAGAAGTCTAACCTATGAGACACCCAGACCTAGATCAACAAGACACACTCCAACAACAGATCATGGCTAGTAGCTACCACTACCCTATAAAGTTAGATAGTAAATAAAGTGGACACTGAAAAGTGATTGACCAAGGCAGGGCACTGTCAGACATGAGACGTGTCAATCTGACAGCGCCCGCGCTCACTTACAGACGAGTCGGACCGCCAAGCTCTGAGACGCCCAGCGGTGCGGGACGGGGCACGGCTAGGTGGCTAGGAGCTGGCGGTTTGGAATACCCTTTGAAAGGACAGCGCCCGCAGCGGCCACCGAGGAGTGACCGCTCCGAGGGCGGGGATGTGTGTCTCCTCGGCGACCGGCTGTCAGCGTCAGAGCCATCACAAGTGAGGGAGGCAGTCAGGGACATGGAAGCAACACACACACACACACACACACCGCTCCCCTCCACAAACACCTCTCCCCAGGGTCTGTCAGCACACCTGTCAACTCCCAGTCGATACACACTAAGATACAGTAACCTGATAATTGACCTTGAGGAAATTGGGCCTCCATCCAGGCAAGGATCCAACAGAAATTGTTCAGATGTTATCTCACGGGCGGCCATTTTGTGGGAGTTTTGAGTGAAGCAGACTGTCACCGATAATGACTGTATCCGTTTGACAGGACGATTTGACCCCTTAGGCCTGCATTCAAAATGTGTTTGGTTTGTCCTTGTGATGTAACACGACGTCCTTCAAATGCAACCAACGTATCCAGTCGACCGCAACCGCTGTTTCAAACACGCCGAGGTGAATGTGGAGGGGTTTCCGCAGACCTGGACACACGGTGGCACACGGCTCCGCTCCGCTGACACGCCAATTGCATGTGGTAGCCCGGAGACAAGTTGAGTGGCGTACTATAATTAACACCTCCTGACAGGACAGAGTCACCCAAACACAAACGCACACAAACAGGTGCATGGCACACACTAGCCTGAACACAGACGCAACAACCCTGCAGGTACAAACATGTGCTCGCTTCTAGGTCATGTGTGTGTGTGTGTGTGTGTGTGTGTGTGTGTGTGTGTGCGTGTGCGTGTGCGTGTGTTTAGTCTAGTTGTTGTGTATTCCTGTATGTTCGCCTGTGTGCGACCATGTGTTTGCTGGATACACGCAGGTTCGCCATGTTTTCCGTGGACCCGCGTCAGTCCCAGTGTGTTGCCAGGCAAAGTGGGCAATTAGGCTGAAGTTGATGGCGGCAGACGGGGAGACGACAGAGCGAGCCAGAGCCCCGCGGCCCCGCGCCGGCTGACTGACTAGCTGTGGGGGGGGGCACATGGTTCCCCCCGGGCCGTGTGACGAGCCGCAGCGCCACTGTCACACTGCTGCAGCATGCGAAGGCGGGATCGAGACCGGCCACTGCCAGCCGCATTGGATCCGCCGAGACGCAACAGATCTCCCTGTCTGCAGCGATCATCCTCTCCTCAGCGTCAGGCATGCAGATGCTCAGACGTCACATGTCCCAGAGTACCAGGATGAGGCATCGGCACGGGCCCTCCTTTCCATCAACAGCATACACTTATCTCTGCCTTCACAGCAACACTTATCTCTTTCTGTCCTTCACAGCAACACTCGTATCTCTTTCGGTCCTTCACAGCAACACTCGTAAGCCTTTAAGTCCTCATTACAAGACTCGTAAATTTTTCTGTCCATTTACAGCTAGATCTCTTTCTGTCCTCCATCTCTCTGTCCTCAGACACAATGTATGTTGTTCTTTTCTTCACAGCAAAAGATATCTAGTTTGTCTTTCACAGCAACAGTCACACCTCTGAACTGGTCCTTTAAACAGAAACTATTTAGTAGACATGACATCATCCTTCCTGGTGAGTAGACATGACAACATCCTTCCTGGTGAGTAGACATGACAACATCCTTCCTGGTGAGTAGACATGACACCATCCTTCCTGGTGAGAAGACATAACATCCTCCTTCCTGGTGGGTAGACATGACATCATCCTTCCTGGTGAGAAGACATGACATCCTATTCTCTGGTGAGTAGACACCACTGGGGGACATGACACCATCCTTCATGGGGACATGACACCATCCTTTCTGGGGATATCACACCATCCTTCCTGGGGACATGACACCATCCTACCTGGGGACATGACACCATCCTACCTGGGGACATGACACCATCCTACCTGGGGACATCACACCATCCTTTCTGGGGACATGACACCATCCTTCCTGGGGACATCACACCATCCTTCCTGGGGACATGACACCATCCTTCCTGGGGACATGACACCATCCTTCCTGGGGACATGACACCATCCTTCCTGGGGACATGACACCATCCTACCTGGGGACATCACACCATCCTACCTGGGGACATGACACCATCCTACCTGGGGACATGACACCCTCCTGCCTGCAGGCTGCTCAGCATCTGGCACAACGATTACATGTCCAGCGGTCATGTCAAGCTTTTAGAAATAAAAAAGTTGGATTTTTAAAGAATGCATAAAAGAAAAATGTATCACGTACACACCTTGCTAAAACAATCTCTTATGGACCACCTGTGTTAATGTGTGAGACAGCTATCCCACTCAGCTTTTTCCGTGTGGGTTAGTTCCTTGGTTACCTCATCAGACATTGGGAATGTTAGTCATGCTCACAGGTTTACAGTGCAGGCCTGTTTAGAAACAAAGCAAAGCAGCTAACGAGGTATTGCTCCTGGTCAGAGGTCATGGGCAGGCCACTTTTACAGAGAAAGACCTGTTTTCTGTAAACATATGTGTGTAGATGGCCACAGCATTTCAATCGCTTGAATCCTTTCAACTGGAACGTGATTTGTGGAAACAAATAAATAAAATGTTTGTGTTTGTCATTTAATAAATAAACCATCTCCAATTGTCAATAGCCTCCTGATCAGAAAGAGCCTGTTTTGGCTTACTGTGTGTGTCTGAGATACATAATGGAGATGAACATTTCCCCAATCTTTTGTTGAATCATAAAAAGTAATGAGAATATTTAGGCTTATTTTTAGTCCAAAGTTTGTGCTATTTTTGGGCTTAGGTGTTAGTTTTATGGCAAAAGTTATTAATGTTAGGTTGAGACTGAGTTTAAGGTTAGGGTTAGGGTAAGCATCTGTAAAAGCAGGACATTTTTACACCAAATCAACTTTGGTGTGCCCATTTAGACACGAACATTAATGTTTGTGGGTTTGAATCAATTAAATAATTTCCAAAGAGTGGAGATCTGAATCGGATATACAACCGGATATCAAACACACACGCACACACAGACAGAAGGATATGTGTCTGTGCCATTAGAATGCCGGAGGAAGATGGAGGTCCAGTTCATCTGTTCATTAGCTGACAGACAGACAGTTGGCCGGTCAGGCTGAGTGGAGTCTCTCTGCTTAACATGGTCTCCATTACAGGGTGTGTATGTGTGTGTGTGTGTGTGTGTGTGTGTGCGTGTGTGTCGGTACCCTGACGGGCAGAAGACCAAAGCTGCCATGAGGACCCCCCAGTTCTAGCCCCATGGAGAGACAGAGGAAGACTGGGGTGATTGGCAGAGGGACAGCAACCTGCTGGTCCCTATCTCTCTGCTTTACCTCTCAACACCTCCCTCTCTCACCCTTTTTTAGAGAGGAATGATGACAAACATCTAAGTTTTGTATACATTCATGAATCACTTGAAGTAGTTGATTGACTGTCCCTGTGCATACGACTCTTTCTTAATGAAGCTGTGGAAGCTGCTTTTAAAGAGCATGTGAGCTTGCTGCACAAGATGTTGAGTCTCTGGAGGAGATGTAAGTAAAGGTGAATGGTTGACTTTCACAGATGTGAAAGTCAACCATGCCATGTGCACTAATGCACCCCTATACCATCATGATCGCTGGCTTTTGAACTGTGCGCTGATAACAAATTGGATGGTCCCTCTCCTCTATTGCCTGGAGGACAGTGCGTCCATGATTCCAAAAAAGAATTTCAAATTTTGATTTGTCAAACCACAGTACAGTTTTGCGCTTTGCCTCAGTCCATATTAATTGAGCTTGGGCCCAGAGAAGGCAGCGGCAGTTAGGGATCTTGTTTATGTATGGTTTAATCTTTGCATGGTAGAGTTTAACTTGCATTTGTGGATGCAGCAACGTACTGTGTTTATAGACAATGGTTTTTGGAAGTGTTCCTGAGCACATTCAGTGATGTCCACTACAGAATTCAGTGCCGCCAGAAGGCCAGGAGGTCAAGGCCATCCAATACTTGTTTTCCACCTTGTCCCTCAGATTCTCTGAATCGTTTAATGATATTAGGTACCGTAGATGATGAGAGCCCTCATCACTTTGCAATTTTATATTGAGAAATGTTATTCACAAATATTGGCACTATTTGCCCACGCAGTCTTTCACAACTTGGTTAACAACTGCCCATCTTTTATTCTGACAGACCCATTTATTCTGGAATGAAGTTATCATACCCAATCAAGTAATTTAGCTGTTGCCAATTGAGCCAATAAGTTGTGTGATATTCCACCAAGTTTAGTTTAATAGCATTTGCCAACTTTTCCAGTATTTTGTTCTTACTGGATACCTGCGTGTATCCAGTAAGACAATAAACTGTCTTAGTTTCAACATTTGATGTGTTGTCTTTGTATTAATTTCTATTGAATTTAGGGTTTAAATTATTTGCACAGCACTGCATTCTGTTGTTATTTACATTTAACACAGCATCCCAACTTTTTGAGAAACGGGGTTGTACAAGTTATGTAACACAATCGATTGGGGTTCCCCAGTGCTGTGTTTTCACCCTGACAGAACATTCGTTTTCCACAAAAATAATAGTTTTTTCACAAAGTTCTATCAAATTAATTTCAGTGGAAAAAGGCCAAAATAACCTGTTGATGTTGCTGTGGGGCTAGCTCCACCATAAGTGAGAGGAATATGTGCATAAAGACACAGTCCAACAATACTTCCAGCAAATTATGGACTCTGACAAATCGTAGATACTGTACTCCTAGTTATTTTCCTTTAAAACTTTCTCCGTATCTCTCTTTCTCTCCCATTTCCCCTCTTACTCTCTCTCTCTTTTCTCTTCCTTACTGTGTCCCCATCTGTCTTTCTCTACCTCGTCCCCCTTAGGTAAATTAAAGGGAAACAGAAAAACAGAGAAAAGAAAAAGAACATTGGAAATACTCCCTCTGACTGTCTGGCTCAGCCAGGTGATCTAGTCTTTCTTTCCTTCTTTAACACTCTCTCTATTTCTCTGTTTCTGTCTTTCTGTCTCCTCTCTCTCTTTATATTCTTCCCTCCCCTTCCTCTTCGGAAAGCAGTAATTTGCCTCTGCGGATGTCCTTTGTAGATTAGCAGTCTGTGGAGATGCTATCTAAGATGGAGACCTTGTGCTGTGTGATTTCAGGGTACGGGTGCATCTTAAAGTAAAGTGGCAGTTTCTGAAGCTAGAGTGGCCACTTCTCATCCCTGCAACTCAGTCATGATGACAGGAGAAATGACTGGAGGAAAACTCATGCAGCTAACTATAAAATCCCTGAGGTAGGACCTGAGATAAAGATGAGAGGACCATTAACTTCCAGCATATTCTATTTTCCAGAAAGCATCTGATGAGTGTCAATAACTACATTTTATGTATATAAAAATAGATAATGTACATATATAACAAATATATGTTATACATTTTTATGTATATGTGCATGCTCCAAGCGCTATAATATAATATTCTTGCTCTAGCGATTAGTCATTCTAATAAATGACTATTATTAAAGCACAGAAAAATCCACAGGGTTTCTTCACATTTGTGTAATTACGAAATCCAGCACCAACTCTGGTTTCCATGGTCTGACTGTTTCTAGGGAAAAAGAACAAACGTCAAACGTCATCTCCAGTGGCTGCGCTCCCTGCTGCCCCCAAGTGGACCAGGACAATATTACATCTCCTGAAAGAAACAGACGCAAATGCCAAACTAACGACAAATAACAGGACAACAGGTACCTCCAAGCAGGTGGTGCGAGGGCTGACGTAGGATCAAGTCCCACCTGTTAGTCTGCTAAAGGCGCTCAAGACCAAACTCATCCTATATCACTACTCTGTGAAGCCTCATAAATGTGGCCAGGTGATCCTCGTGACAACTCCTGGTGTTGGTGTCTGCTGTCATGTTTACAACCTGGCTGCATTATTCCAGGAGTATAGCACACAATCAGCCCACTGCGAGGGCATTCAATTATGTATGGAGCTCACTGCCGGGTGTTTACCTGTTGTGCGTCCTCCCATTTCTCCCTGTTCTCCTCCTCCAGGAGGTTGCTGATGATCTGAAAGAAGTTCTGTAGGGAGAAGAGAAGGGGGGCGTGTGTGAATGACATGACTTACACTGCATTAGGAAACAGAAAAGTGAATGCCCTTCTCCCCACACACACACAAGTGTACACAGTCCGGCATGCACGTTGTAACATGCACGCGTGCACACACACACACACACACACACACACACACAATCCAGGCCTTCTGTATATATCAACATTCAAATAAGAAGCTGAAAAAGAGCCAACGAAAATTCACACAGAAATATGTACCTAACACTGACCTACTCACAGAGATGTTCATGGGTACTTAACACCACACCATGGACAGACAAGATGTTCATGGGTACTTAACACCACACTATGGACAGAGATGTTCATTGGTACTTAACACCACACCATGGACAGAGATCCTTTCCTCCTTACCTATTTCCCAGTATGTCCTTATATCTCCCAGTATGTCCTTATATCTCCCAGTATGTCCTTATATCTCCCAGAATGTCCTTATATCTACCAGTATGTCCTTATATCTCCCAGTATGTCCTTATATCTCCCAGTATGTCCTTATATCTCCCAGAATGTCCTTATATCTCCCAG
>JACXGJ010010690.1:0-21350 GCA_016801105.1 Esox niger
AACCAAAATAAACCACAACTACGTGCACAAACATTCAACATAAGTAGGTTCCCCAATTGGAGGCAATAACGAACACCTGCCTCCAATTGGGGAAACCAAAGCACATAGAGGTGGCTAGAGCCACCTATTTAGGCCATGTCCTGGCTATGGCCCCAGCCAGCGCAAAGATGGCTAGGGGCATAGCCAGGACATGACAGGGAGCCCATCAAGCAAGGTGTCGAGACCAAAAAATCATGAAACAAACTACAATTTCAAATGTTCTTTCGCCATTGCAGATTGTAACAGTGAACTGTGCACGCCTGGTGAAGACGGACCAGCACGCTACTAACGGGATTGTGCATGTAGTGGACAGAGTTATCACTGCCATTACCAGTGACATGCACTCTTTCATCGACACGGACGACAATCTGGATACTCTTCGTGTGAGTACGTTGGGGATCAATGTAGTCATTGTTTACTTCATCCGTTAATTCATTCACGCAACAACCAAAGATCAACCTCTGACCGTTTTATGTGTTGAACATGTGCTATGCAGCGCTGTGCCGGCAAATGGGCAAGTTACCTTAGTTGGTCTTTAAAGTGCCCTCTTTTGCTTTGCGTGCACAATTTGAATCAGCCAATTTGAATCACAATTTTTCAATAAGTGTTGCATTTGCTGTTCAAGTCAGGGTTGAGTTGGTGTTCAGTCGCAGTTTGAATCTGTGTTTGTAGACTGCCGTTGCTGCTGCGGGTCTGACTAGCATGCTGGAGAGTGAAGGCCACTACACCCTGTTTGCTCCAACCAACGAAGCCTTTGAGAAGATCCCCCCTGAAATGCTCAACCGAATCCTGGGAGACCCAGTGGCTCTGAAAGGTGAATTTCATATTTTTTTAAGGACATTTGTAAATGCAATTAGGCCATTGGAAGAGACTATGTGTGTAGCTAAGAGAAATGTGCGTAGCTAATTCCTTTAGCTAGGGGATACTTTATATATGGTCTGGAAAAGGAAATGTTTTGATGGAAAAATGTTCTGATCTCTGCATCATTCCATCCAAACTTGCTCTTCTTCATATTCTTGTTGTTATCCTTTTTCTTCATCCATACTGTATTCAAATCATACCATGTGGATAGTGAAAATAATATCAACGAATTAATATTATGTTGGTCATATCTGAATAGAACTAACCACTCTCTGTGATTGACATTGAGGCTCGTTTCACCTTGTGTCACTGTAACTCACATCTTTCCATGTCTCTATCACATAGACCTGTTGAACTATCACATCCTGAAGAACATGCATTGTTCGGAGTCCATTGTTTCTGGTACCCCCATGGAGACACTGCAGGGCACTGTTCTGGAAGTGGGCTGCGATGGTTCTGAAATGACCCTCAATGGGAAGGCCATCATAGAGAAGAGAGACCAGCTGGGAACCAATGGAGTTGTCCACTACATCAATGAGCTCCTCATTCCAGACTCAGGTATTCCATGATTTCCTTTGTATTCATTTTGCACTTTTGGCCTGGTGATGATAAACCCAGCAAGAACTCCCATGTCACTCCTGTGTTCCAATGGCACATTGTGTTTGCTAATCAATTTAATAATTTTGAAAGGCTAGTTGATCTAGTTGATTATCTGCAGCAACAGTTTTTGTGGGTTTGATTACAGTTTTAAAATGGCCAGAAACACAGAAATAACATCTGAAATTCATCAGTCATCTTGAAATTTCATGCAAGAAATTGTCAAGAAACTAAAGATCTCGTACATCATTTTGTAGTACTGCCTTCACAGAACAGCGCAAACTGGCTCTTACCAGAATTTAAAGAGCAGTGTGAGACCCCGGTTCACAACTGAGCAAGAGAACAAATACATGAGTGTCTAGTTTGAGAAACAGCTGCCTCACAGGTCCTCAACTGGCAGCTTCATTAATTATTCCCCGCAACACACCAGTCAAAACATCAACAGTGAAGAGGCAACTCTGGGATGCTGGCCTTCTAGTCAGATTTGTGAAGAAAAAGCCATATTCCAGACTGGCCAATAAAAAGTGAAGAATAAGATGGGCAAAAGAACACAGACATTGGACAGAGGAAGATTGGAAGAAAGTGTAATTTACAACATTAACAATGTCTACACTGTATTTCTGATAAATATATTGCTCAGGAAAAAATTAAGAGACCACTGCACCTTTTTCTTTCCCTTCCAAAAAAGATGGAAAGGAAGGTTTTGAGTGAGGAACATAAGGATTAAAATGAAGAGACCACGGCAAACTGAAAGCTTCTGTTCCTCACTCAAAACGTTCCTTTTCAAATTTTTGGAAAGGAAAGAACAAGGTGCAGTGGTCTCTTAATTTGTACATTCAATAAGCTGACAATGAGCTAATAAGGCATTGAATATACTGTGGACATATTGCACAAAGTTGGTTTTATAGCCCAAAGAATATAATGCAAAGTAAAAAATATTTTCGTTACAAAGTTGACCACCTGCCCTCAGCCTGGAAATGACTAACCATGACATAATGATCTCTGTTGGGGTCCTCTGGATCCTGTAATGTAACCCCTACTTTTGAGATCTTATTCAACTTGACCATAGTAACCGAACTGTGTGCAGCTTGAAAAAGCTTCTAACTACTGTCATACTGGAAGTTTATGGGAGCAGCTGCTTAAGAAAATTCTAGGGGAACACTGTATTTGAACAGCAAGTATGATGTATTCAAATTCCTGGACCTCTGCCTTGTTTATGACATCATTATACCATTAACAAGCTCCTCATCTCAGCCTCAAGGATTTAAACCAAATCCAAACCAGATCCATGAAGTAGAAATTGTTGTATCACGTCCAAATTGAAGTCTGTAATTTAAACAGTTGGATTTCTGCCTTGAGATCATTAGTCATGGGGATTCATGTCTTTGAGTGTCCAACCGTCATTTTGAATGTCTAAATGTGCGTAAGATGCATCTGTGTGCACATTATTATGTGTGTGCATAATGTGCATGTCCGAAATCACTAAATATAAATTAAAACAAATGATTTTAGTTGAGACAAGACACCAAGGTCACTGCTCAGAAGACATCTGTACATTCGGAAGAATTACATATATGTGATTCTTTTTCAAGCTAAGACCCTGTTGGAGCTGGCCCAGGGATCCGTTGTTACCACAGCAACCAAGATGTTTGTAGATGCTGGTCTTAAAGCTCATCTCATTGGCTCCGAGCCTTTGACTCTACTGGCCCCTCAGAATGAAGCATTCAAAGGTAACCTCGATCGATCACAGACTCTCTCTCTCTCACACTCCAACTCCATCAGCCTCACTTCTCACATTTGTTTTCTTCATCCTCCTCTCCATGCATCTACATTTCTTACTGTTTCTCTCAGAATCACCAAGTACATTTACACTTACTCCAAATGTTACATTGTGTGATGGTTTTGCTAATGGTAGACAACTGTTACAGTCAGAATATAAAAAGAACAAAAAATGAAGATGATGAGCTGTGCATCACAGAAAACTCCACAGATTTTTTGTTTATTGTTTGGAGGTGACTGTGTGGTGAGCGTAGTCCTGTTAATCTATATGGCACTGAGAAATAAACTATTCAGCTGGAAATATTTATTTGGGGTCATCATGATTGACCTATAACGTCTGACTCTGCACTTATCTTTCTCACTGTCACGGGAGTGACTTGAGCAATGATTTATAATCTGTTTCATTTCATGAATTTCGTATCAAGTTTTCTGTGTTGTTTAACAGATGGTGTGAGGATGACTGATCAGCTGAAGAGGTTGTTGAAGAACCACATCCTGAAGGAGCAGCTTTCCTCCAAGTCACTGTATCATGGTCAAGAGCTAGAAACGCTGGGAGGCATGAAGCTCAGAGTGTTTGTCTACCGCAACGTGAGTAGAACACATCAAAGCCTTCTGAGATTACCCTTGTAAACTACGTCTCTATCTGAGCAATCTTAGCCTTGACAAAGCGAAAATACTCAAGGTCTTCGGAGTAACCAACCTTATATTGGTTACTCCAAATGCACAACGTTTATTTATATGGCAGATGGTTTTATTTGACAGGACTGAATGCATACTTATTTTTCTCTTACATTTTGTGACATTCGTTTCGTGATTAATCACCACAAATCTCAGCAGACTCGGGACAGTCGATGTAGAGATAAGAACATTTCTGGTTCTTTTCATGTTGTTCGCTCAACAAAGTAGTATATCTCTGAATCCTTATATGCTGGAGGCTTCAGTCTTCTATCTTGATCAAACTCACAGGTGCCCATGCCGCAAGAAGTCGCTAAGGTGTGATTAGACAAAGCAACTGTATTTTATAACAAACTCCCATGGCCCTCATTGGGTCCCCTGGGCTATCTACAAGCAGGAATCAAACACTGGCCTTGCAATGAAGCAGTTAAATGCCAGGTAGTGACTTAACACTGAGGCATCCTGGGACCTGTGAAGCCATACATTTTTATTATTTTACTACTAGCTCCATGTGGGGATCAAACCCACAACCCTGGCCTTGAAAGCCCCATGTTATACCAACTGAAGTACACAAGACCCCAATACCAAACTAGGCCAAGCACAATTGTACTGTTTTCATTTAAACAGTGTT
The DNA here is from genome assembly GCA_016801105.1 of Esox niger. NCBI lineage: Eukaryota > Metazoa > Chordata > Actinopteri > Esociformes > Esocidae > Esox > Esox niger. The sequence goes on from JACXGJ010010690.1 coordinate 4,583, forward strand.
TAGCTGGTCATCAATGACTAAATGAGTAAAAAAGACAGGCCTGAACAGTGAAATTTTACCCTCTGAAGCAGGCTTTGATCAAAGTGACACATCTGTCTTTACTGGAGAGTTCAGCATATTTCTTGCCTGGACTCAACTCTTCTTTTCACAGCTCAGTTCTCTCCTGGGTGGCAGATTAAGGTTCTTCGACAGCTCTCCGCATTTCTGCTTTGTTATGGAATTTCCAGTCGACCACAAGATGCTTTTTCCTGAGCGAGATATCACTTGTAAGCTGTCCATTTAGAGTGAATGAAGGAAGATAGGAATCAATGTGCCAGACTGCTAGGCAGACAGACAGGGCACATCCAAAAGTGCCCTCTACTCCCTATATAGTCCACTTGCTTTTGACCCGGGCCAATAGGGTTTAGGGTGCCAAGGTGATGGATGCAGCAAACACTCCTATAATCTTTGTCTTTTTGTATTTGCCTGTTTTCATAACAGAGCCTGTGTATTGAGAACTCCTGTATTGCTGCCCATGACAAGACCGGTCGCTTCGCCAACATGTTCACTGTGGACAAGGTCCTGACACCTCCAATGGGAACCATCATGGATGTCTTGAAGGCGGATGACCGATTCAGGTGAAACTGACTAACCATTCCCTTGGGAATATAGGACTAAAATGGCTCTATATTAGAACCTACATTTTCTGCCTACCACACTCTGTACTGTGGAAACACTTGAGGCATTAGGATTCTATTTCAGTGGAAACAGATTGATATCGAACAAATTCTACTGTAGTTGCTTCTGCTTACGTGCAATAGTTTTTGTTCTGTAGCTAGAACACACAAGCCCCCATGTTTTTAATGGTTTTACCAGAACTGAAAGGCAATATGCAGCTTGGTATCCTCCCACGCACAGACAGTTGGTCATTTTCTCTTTCCTCTGTATGTTTTCACTGTCAATGATGTGTCCATGATTGGTAGGTTTGGCGTGTCAGAAACGGCCAAGTCATCGACGTGTTTAAAACGTGTCCACTGCGGTCAATCGCTGTTCTCTTTCTTGTCCTAACAAACTGTGTGTGTTGGACTTCAGTCAGTTGCAGATAGGTTGTCATTATTCTTCAGAGTAGGTTCTTTCTGAGTGTGCGTTCCCATTTTTTCCTCTCAGTCTGCTGGTTGGTGCCATCCAGACGGCCGGGATGACAGAGCTAATGAACCAGGCAGGCCATCACACTGTTTTCGCCCCCACCAACGATGCCTTCAGTGCCTTTCCCAAAGCTGACCTCAGTAGACTCATGGGTAAGGAAAGACACCTGGAGCGAATACTGACTGGCGGCCTATTCAGAATTGTTAAAAAAACATCTTAGATGTCATTTCAGCCTCTATCTACTAACAGAAACCTCTCAGACAGATTCATGCCAATGTCTAATCTCGTCTGGACAGAATATTCTGGACAGATTAAACTGAGAAAATCTCTGAAGGCCCTAGTGGTGCAGTTATGAACCGTAGTTTCTGGTTTGCTGTTAAGTCACTCATTATTTGGATGAATTAAGATTGGGCAGAAAGAAACTACAGGGATTTCTATGCCTGTCTGCAGATGATGTGTCCACTTGATTCCTCATCCAGAAAGTCAACATTAATAAAACAATATGAAAATTAAACAAGAGTGTATATATATATATATATATATATATATATATATATATATATATATATATATATATATATATATATATATATATATATATATATACACATGTATACATGCAGTATAATTAAATCCCCTTGTTTCCACAACAGTAATCAAAATACAAAGAGGAAATGACAGATCAGTAAATGCCTATGTTTTCAATCTGGTATTCAGCTTTAATAAATTTTTAACTAGGTTTTACACTACTAGGGAATTACTGTTGTTTGCACAAGGCTGGACTTTTCCAGTGAAGAAAATCAATGGCACCTATTGTGCAAAGTAAACAAAAGTAAATCTGATTTGGCCTGCTATGAGAATATGTTCGGCAGACAGAACTTTTTGAATAAACTGAATAACCTATCTACACCCAGGAAATGGTGACATGAAGGAATTCCTGGATGCTGTGAGCCATTTGAATGCCAAACAGCTGTGGTTAACTGGAGACAGTTCTACAGTCAGAGTATGATCTAACTACAGTACACTGAAGCCACAACTACTTTCACAGCTGTGTGCTTAGATATACATACAAATTACCAACAAATAAAAATCATTGCCTTGCCTACTGGTAACAACAAGTGTTTAAATGTCATGGTTTGTATACAAAAAACATTCATTTGAATGGAGAATGGATGTTCTCCAAGCAGAGGAAATGTATTGGTCTTGCTTAAGCTATGCCAGGTACATTAACTTTGTCGCAACTTGCACAATGCATTCCTTTTCACTTAAAAAAATATATGAATGAATCCACATTGCAACCTAGAGTTGCAATGCTTTGTTTGTTAACACTAAGGCAGTAGAGGTGAAATGTAATTTCTTGCTTTTTGTATGGTCTAGGAAATCCCCAAGAGTTGGCCAGTGTGCTGAAGTACCATATGGGTAAGGAGATATTAGTCAGTGGAGGAGTGGGCTCCCACACCAGACTGAAGCCCCTACAGGGAGACAAACTGGAGCTCAACATGGTAGGATCACTATCTAGAACAATTGACCCTAGAAACATTTTGATCCGTTAACCAAAGTGTTTGCTGTTCACACTACTAACATGTTAAGTATCAGTGCTAACATGTACGTTTTTCTTTTTATTGATGATTTGGTTTTCAGTGGAGAACAGAGGTACTATTTTGCTGTGCATTCTTATATTCGTTACATTATTTGTGTACAATTCTTTGAAAATTATTTTTGCTGTGACTTCACTTGTTAGCATAGAAAAGATGTACCACTGTATAAACACATGATGTCTGTCTTTCAGAAGAACCAGACTGTTTATGTCAACAAGGTTCCTGTAGTTGAAGCCGATCTGATGGCCACCAATGGGGTTGTTCACGCGGTGGGAGCCATCATAAAGCCACTGCGTAAGGCCAAGGAATTTAATATTCACAAATACTGAACAAACAATATCATTATTTCATACAGCAGTTGTCATTGTAACCCGATCTCTTCCAGCTCCCAAGGTTGACAGAGAACAGGCTGACTCCCCCATCAGAACCGACTCTGCCGTCAGAGTAAGGCATTTATATGAGCTAACTTTATATTTCTTAGGCTGCCTTTCTTTGGTGCTCCTGTGTAGGTCAGTTGATAGCGCACTGTGATCATAACACTGGGGCAGGGGTTCGGGGGTAAAGGCGCACCTCAGAATGATTCATTCACCACTGTATGTGGCTCTGGATGAGACCATGTTTACATTATTGTAAATGTTATTACATTACTCTCCTTGCCAATCTGCAGCTGTGTGACGGATCGTTATCTTTTCCATATTAGCCCTCATTTTCAACATACTTTTAGTGATGTAGCATCATGTAGACAGTGGTCAAAATTCCATTCCCCAGCTTCTGCCCAAAAACACATGGCGGTAGAGTTTTTTGTGGAGATATTTTGGGGCACATGGCAATAGTACTTCTAGCATGGTTTACAGAAGCAATCCAGCCAAATAATCTCAGGAATGGAATTTACCCCAAAAAACCTTGTCTGGGTTATACTAAAGGTATGAGGAACAGTGCCCACTCTAACCATTTGTGGTCCCTAAACAAAATTAGATTTTGGGTCCACTCAATTGGTCGGGGGACTCCCTAGCAGTCAGAGGCCCCTTAGCAGTCGGGGGCCCGATGCGGACGCTTATGCTGCTTATGCCTGGAGCCGACCCTGATGAGAATAGTCTAACATGCAAAAAACTAAATATTCATTACAATTTCTTTTTCTGATTATTTTCTGTTGTATTGCTTTCTTCACAGACAGACTCAAGAATTGGGGTCAGAAATGGTAAATATTCAGTTTTCTTACATTGTATATGACATATTGTCAAAGTTGATGATTTTGGTTACAATGTTGTTTATATTTTTGTGTTTATTTCAGATGATCTCTTCCAAAAGATCAGGAATAGTCACTCCAGCCGGACAATGACTCGCATGCAGTAAAACAATGAAAGTGGACAAACAAAAATCATTTTTTTGTGGTGCATCAACAATGATACAACGGTTATTCCTTTTGTTTGTAGAATATTTTCTTATCTGGAACCCTCAAAGGATGTCCAATCTAATTTTGTCAAATATTGTCAAGGTAAACAATAAGCCAACACTAGATAAAGTAAATAGGATATCTTTGAATGAAAGTTCTTGTAATGATTTTATACACTATTTTGAATTTTCTTGATGTGTAAATTTTTAACCAAAGAACAACAACTAGCTTTGACTAGATTGTTTTACGTAACTTGAATGTTCACTCATGACGTCTGTTTAAAATGTACATGCAGGGCAGATAATTTCGAAGATCTGTATACTGTCTTTTGTTTCCATATGATACATGAAGCATGTTTGCATGATTTAGGCTGGAACTAAAAAGCTATTCAGGCACACACAAATGGAGGCCAATGTTTTGGCCTCTGAGATCTTATTATTTTTCATTAAAACTGTTGATAATGCACCCGTATCCAAGTCACATGCATCCCATTTGTAACATACTGTACCAATATATTTTGTGTGGAACCCAAAGAGCAATGTCTGCACATTTAAAAAAATAAAGTGTCCATTTTGTAGCCACAGAGTTAAAGTTTGGATTTATCAAGGTTCTATCCATGAAGGCACTAAAGTGTTTCATTATGTTGGCACAGCACTTGCGTATATTACATCATATTGCTTGTGTCCCAAATGGTAGCCTATCTCCCTCACAGTGCATTACTTTTGACTATGATCTGACGGGGCTCCAGTCTAAAATAGTTCAATACACAGGGAATAGGTTGTCATTTGGAATGAAAATGAACCCAGGTCTGAGCACAATGCCTTCCTTCTGTTTGAATAAGACTTAACTGCTGTTGAAAACCACCATCACAGATCCATCAGGAGTTCAAAGTAAACACAAAGGGCAAAGACTGAAAACTTAATTTGACAGATTTTAGAGTTAATCTCATCCATGTGACATCAATAATAATTGAATTCAAGACTATTACCTTCATTTCACAACTTGCTTGTGAATATTGATGTTACATTTTAAAATATCTTTGAAGTTAGGTCATGAACCTCTTCGCTGAGATATAAGGAAGAATTTTTCTGTGGAAGGAATTTTGAACTTCACTGACTGTGAGTCCCACTCTCCTGGTTCTTGGGAAGAGAGCTCAATGTGTATGTGTGTGTGAGGCAGATATGTGCGTGCAGTAGCCAGCATCTAGTTGGCGGGCCTCCGGACAAATGATCCGTAAAAGTGAATGAAACATTCCTAAAGTGTTTTACACTCTTTATCAGACACTAACAAACTGTTTTAGCTACAGGGGGCAAAGCGACCACTGGCTAAAAGCGCTGGTCAGGAACAGACGGTGGCAGGCTGGTCTTGATGCCAAGACACAATTTAACAAGTCTAAATATTGAGAGATTACGAACCAGGCAAAGGTCACTGCACATATTAGAGCGCTGGAATTCCCAATGGATTCTGGAACTCTACTCTTACAGATCTAATTATAAGACATATGATGCTCAAGGTAATAATGTCACAAATATGAATCCTGTTGTAAAATCACCACTAATATGTTAGTAATTAAACACATTTGACTTATTGCTGTTTCTGGATGTCATTTAGCATATTATATGGTTTTAGCCAATATTATATTGGACCCAAAGGCATGGTAGTTTGAAAATCCATTTGAAATGCAATATCAATGTAACCATAGTTAAAATTCAATCTAGTCTTTCATTCATTTTTCACTTTAACTGTCCCCTGTTTGAACATTAAGAAGTTGGCCTATAGCCCCCTGGCAATGATGACATCTGGAACTTTCACCGACCCGGTTGCTTATATAGAGTTTTTACTTGATATATTAATCTCCTGCTCTTCTTCCTGTGGCTTTAACAATTCCTAAAGACACCAAGCCAGGACAAGAGGACAGCTGATAACCTTACTAGGAGCTGAAACACAGGTAGCATACCAAGCCAGGACACGAGGACAGCTGTTAACATTACTAGGAGCTGAAATACAGGTAGCAATACCAAGCCTAGGCTGAGAACTTGGTTCTCTCTATATTTAAAGTAACATTTCAAACAATGACGACACACCTCCGACATTGCAGGATGTTTTGCAACATCAGTGAAGAGGTTTTTGTCCTGACCTTACATTCTGCTTTTGCCTTCTTTTTAACTCCTGTAACTACTGATGATTATAATTCATGTCCATAGAAGTTGGCAAAACAGCACAAACAGATCTGGGACAAGGCTAACCTTTAGTGTGGCTCTCACGATTTTCTCCTTCTCTTTGTGTATTGATTGAAAGTCCCAGATGTTTCTCTCCAGAACGGAAGGCCTCCAGCCTGTATACCATGGTTGACCTGCAGTCCTTCTGTTGCCCCCTGATACGCACTATTAACATGGCCAGGCTTGACCTACAATGGCCTACTTATGCCAAGAGAACACCCAAGTGTAGGCAACAAATCTCGGAAAACAGACAAATTGGTATTTTATCTCTTGCATCCTCCAGCTACTTTCGATCTGTTCCTGTTAAACAACAAGAAAGTAAGCATAAAAACAGTAATGTACTCTAAAGAAAGGCTCAAAGGTTGTGCTTAATAGTATTTTTCTTAATCAACCACAAACCTCTGGTTATCCATGTCATTATCTTCCCTCAATGTTATATGCTGTAGACCTGGCCTACTTATTGAGATGTGCTTCTTGTCTAATACGTTCAATGAACTTTATTGGACACTGAAAAAAGTAAACAACAAATTTCATAAAGAAGGGAGTGAAGACCACTAAACTTACACAATGAATATTAACTTGATGATACCCCCTTATACGTGTTTATTGTGTGTCTGTTATTTGGGTCCTTCATTTCCCCTTACAGCATTTCATATGGGATTTTATTCTGTAGATACTGAATGTTTCTTTTGGACATTAAGAAGAGCTTCGTTATTTGCATTCCATGTTTTGTGTTAAACATTAATAATGTGTTAGCTGCAATATGTAAATATTCACATTAATTTCTAACGAATGTTTAGTATGTATCTGTTAGTCTGACCTTAACAGGAGAACTTGCTATGTGTGAAAGAAGATTGCCCGCTAGTGGTTGATTGCTCAAGTTACATCTTGATATCATAACACGTTTTGGAGTGGTTTTAGTAACTGTTCTCACCACAAAGGTAAAAATCTATAAACGTCGATCAAGCATTTCAGATCAACAAAAAATAACATTGCAATGTCAGCAAGCACAAAAAAGAGCTGCACTACACGTCATGTCTTAAACAGTAATGCTTTGATTGGGTGTTTAGGCTACACAACATTATTCTCACTATGCTACAAATTACTTGATAATTTTGGCTACGGTGTAAAGACAAGTGGCATAGAAGTACCCGCTGGAATACGAGTATCATATAACAAATTTCGGAGGGGCAGCGAGAGACACTCCACTGGTCGTCGCTCTCCATCGTGAAGTGAACCAAAGACGAGTGAACTCCAGACACACTGGAGCCAAGTTGGGTGACGTCCTATTGGCGAAGCACAACCGTAGAGCTCGAAAACATTGATACAGTGTTGCCTAGCTCAAAGACCCTCGGTTGCAGTTAACGCATATGCATCCACCAATTAAATATTTTGTACGAATAGAAATAAATAGGATTCAAATGTATGTAATACATTATAAGTGATCCAATCAGAGTTTCTTCTCTGCGTGTCCTTCATTTTGCACTAAAATCGAAACATTCATCTTTACACCAGTTCTTTAAAATTATTGGCACATTTCTTCACAATATTGCTATGTCTTCACACAATAGTTATAATTTCAAAAAGACTAGTGACATAGGCCTAGTGTAAAATAGAAGAAATTAGGGTTAAATCTCTCATTTAGCGGAGGGATATGTACTCCGCCCCCCCCAGTCATCTTGACGCCAGGACGGGGGGGAGTCGGGAGAGTGGGAGAAAGGCATTAGGAAAAATGAAAAAACAGTTTCATGTCGGAGTGCTTTAAATAGAGAAAAGGAATAAGGAAGCAACCAGCCTGCCTCGATTCTTTAAAGGTATGCGATGAATGATAGCTTATCCACTAGATAAGCATGTTTCCATGAGTAGGCTACAAAATCACTAACTTTCAAACAGTAAAGTTAAGCTTGGTAGGAGGGGGGTGCGGGGGTGTAGCTGCTAGCTAGCTGTTAGTTAGTTAGCTAGCTAGCTAGCTAGCTGTTAGCTACAGAACTGATTTAAAAAGTTTGCTCTTTGGAATTGTGGAGATGGAGGGGATAACTTAGACTCGTCATAAAGGAAATACAGACTTGATTTGTGTTCAACAGAACGTGTTCTCATTAATGTCATCCATGTGAAACTTCAAGATGAACTTTGATTGTAACGTTAGCATCCATTCGGTTCAACTTCATTACTAACTGGCTAACGTTAGCCAGCTAGCTTTTGAGCATGTAGCGCGTTGAGGTGGCTAAGCTGTACAGTAACTGAAGTTAGCTAACTTTATCGAAAGTGAGTGAGTTGATATTGTTCACTTCTATCTACAAAGCCATTACCACACGTAAATGTACAGGTATAACTTTAACATATAATTTCTAATTTTACTGACTAAACAGCGTACCGATTTGTGTTTTTTTTTATCCACTGATGCTAGAATACTAGTTTGCTATAGTACATATATAGCTAGTACTGTACTTGCCTGGTAGGCAGACATGACACTGCGACGCCTCGGAAAGTTACTTTTACACATTTTAACTAGATGCATTTGCATTGAACAAAGTTGTTTTGTGGGACCCATTTGGTTAATGCCATTAATGCCGTAGTTGTACATGCGTGGTTCGAGTAAACTGATGGCGATGACTGTATACTGTACTGTATTTCGTAAAAAGTGAATAGCTAGTTAGTGTAGTTTCTTTGTAACGAAGGAAATCTTTTCAATCACACAGTTGAGAAATTACTGCCAACAGTTTTCCAGTCACTAGTCAGGCATGTTGGATTGTTATTATGCGATATGATGAAGAAAGGCCCCAGGGATATTGAGGGTGTCTGGTGTCAGAAACGATCAGCCAGTTGGCAATTAGACAATATCCTCTTGGGTATAACCTTGAGGTGGAGATCGGGAGACATGTCATGCTTAGTCATCTTTTCTTTTCGTTCATTTGCTGTGTACATAAAAGAGCTTCAACAAACGAAATATATGCTTTATGTCGTAATCCCACTTCGAATTGATTGACCATTGCTCTGTGTTGTTAGACAATCTCAGCAAATGCAATGTGGACAACTCTGACAGTGCTAGATAGCTCGTTCACTTGAGCTAAACTATTTAATCTGTTGTTTGTACCATTTGTATGAAATCGAGGCTCTCCTCCCAACTCATATTACTGTTGGGGAGGGGGGGGGGGCAGTCTCCGTATTCACACAATCTCCTATTTTCACTGCAGCAGTTGATGTAACAACATGGGTGCTAAGTGACTTTTTTTCATCAGACCCTGGACATTTTGGGTCTCTTTTTATTGCCTATAGGGCTCCATTTGTGCTTTGCCCCCCCCCCCCCCCCATCTGATTTTAACAATGAACACAAAGCAGGAAACAGCCTGGTGCTGGTGGACAGCTGTGTGCTGGGAGGGAGGGATGGGATGGGAGAGGAAGCTGCTCTCCTTGGCCTTGCATCCTTTCTGCTGTGGCAGTGTTCAACAGCTGTGTGGCCACGTGAACGTGTGTCAGTCTGTCTTTTGGCCCGTCCTGTCCGTCCACCCCACCCAGAGTTCTGTCTGCGTAGCGATCTGCCGTGTTGGTAGGCGGGTCTGTATGCTCGTCTAGTCTGTTTGACTGTGACTATAAACCAGAAATTGTTGAGGCAGGCAAGTTATCAATGGCATTTTGCTAAAATCCCTTAGTAGCCTGTATTAGAGAAATTCTAGTAGCCTGTTGTATTCAAATTCAACTGTTTGCATTTATAACTAATTGTTTTTGTGGGATGGCTACAACATACTCTTAATAGTACAGCATGATTTGTGGAGCACATCGTCTCATTACCGCAGTAATCATTGTCTATCATTGTCTGTCAGCTGCTGTTTTAATGTGATACTGTCATCTTTCAGTTTTTTGTCCACCCTAGACAACATTGTGACCCATGAGACTGTTAATTACACATGTCACCTGAGTGAGGTTGTTGGTAAACATTAAGAATCGACAGCTTTTTTTAAGCTGTAAGTCAGGAAGAGGTGTAGTATATGACCAATATACCACAGTTAAAAGAATCGGTGTGGTATATGACCAATATTCTATGGTTGAAAGCTGTTCTTAGGCACAACGCATCGCAAAGTGCCTGGACACCACCTAGCTGTAGGATATTGGCAATATAATATTTGCCTTACATAAATCGTAAATCTGTTACCAATTCAATGAAAGCAGTAAGAAGAATGTCTGGTATATGGTATCCTATACCATGGGTTTCAACCAATCATCATACAGGATTCATTTCAACTGATTTATAATGCTAAATAATCTCTTCTTTTTCACAGGTTCCTCACCACACCTTTGCCCAGGCTCTGGCAGATTTTTCAACTCTGGCATGGACTAAACCAATGATCAGAGTAAGAGGAGAGAATACTAGCTCCTTAACTATTTATATCCGCCTATTGACTACCTACAGTGGTAAATCCTCTGAGTCGCTTTGTCCCAGAGAGTGCTGATCTCAACTGAACTTGTTCCCCGGAAATTGCACTTCACACACCCGTTCGTTTGGGAGCCATCTCCAGGGTACGTCCCAGATCTCTGGGTCGTTTGGGAGCCATCCCCAGGGTACGTCCCAGATCTCTGGGTCGTTTGGGAACCATCTCCAGGGTACGTCCCAACTCTCTGGGTCGTTTGGGAGTCATCTCCAGGGAACATCCCAGCTCTCTGGCAGGCTTTACTCTTCCTTTCCTGAGCAGCAGCAGCTGCGTCCTGCCTCTGTTTCCTGTCCTTGGTGTGCAAGGCTAAGCCTCTTCTCGTCCCTCCCTACACACACACACTCCAGTTGACTGCCATCCAGGAAGCACCCAAATAAAGGAGCGCTCGATCCTCGGTCCCCTTAAACATCCCTGGTCTCGTCCATCCCTCACCACGGACGGCAGCACCATGACCTCCATGTCCAGCCTGTTTTCCTTCACCAGCCCAGCTGTGAAGCGTCTGCTGGGCTGGAAACAGGGGGATGAGGAGGAGAAGTGGGCAGAGAAGGCTGTGGACGCCCTGGTGAAGAAACTGAAGAAGAAGAAGGGAGCCATGGAGGACCTGGAGAAGGCCTTGAGCAGTCCAGGACAGCCCAGTGAGTGTGTGTGTTTGCATGCGCGTGCGTGCGCGTGTGTGTGCGTGCGTGTGTGTCAGACTGTGAGGGGATTTGGATAAGAGTCTATTCTCCGTGACTAGGGCTGGGAATTGCCACAAAACATTATCACCATATGTCAATAATGATACAATATGTATATACTCAATTCATTGATTTGATGTTCCAAACATTTGCTAACCGTATGTCTTCTGCAGAGAGCCATAAAAATGAAATAGCCATGCAGGCGCTGTAAACATGTTAACCTTTCTTTTGAAGGATAAGACAGTAAACAGGCTACAGGACAAACGATACCTGTGTTTTTGTGCAGTTACAGGCAACTGGCGCAGGCTGTCACTACATAACTTTAAAAAGTTATGCCAAAATTCTATGTTAAAATACGTTTTCTTTTTTCAATGTCCCATTGCAATAAATTGCAGCAATATGATGTAAGACATTTGCAAAAGTGTTCATTTAATAGTGTTGTCAGCACAAAGTGATTTCTGTCCTTCTCCTTGATGTCCCTTGACAGGCAAGTGCGTAACCATTCCTCGGTCTTTGGATGGGCGTCTCCAGGTGTCCCATCGCAAGGGCCTCCCCCACGTCATCTACTGCAGGGTTTGGCGCTGGCCCGACCTGCAGTCACACCATGAGCTGAAGCCCCTGGAAGTGTGTGAATACCCGTTTGGCTCCAAGCAAAAGGAGGTCTGCATTAACCCCTACCACTACAAGAGAGTGGAGAGCCCAGGTGAGCATCCCTTAACTGGCACTTGTTTGCTGTGTATGACGGAAACACTCAAACTCAATTGGTTTGAAATATTAGCAGCAAGTCCATGATCACAGTTGCCCAAAATGGATTGCAACTAGAATTTCTTGGAGTAGATCATTTACAATAAATCAGAGGGCGTGCTTTCAGTTTCTCTCTCACATACACACTAAATATCAAGTTCTGGAATCTCAGAAAACATGTGAAATGATTGCCATTGTCTATAATGGTGGTTTAGATTTTATCAAGTTGTGTCTAAAGCCAAGGCGTCTGATTTTCTTTGACTTATGCTTTCTCCTTTTCCTGAAAAACATGTGACTCCAATTGGATTGACCAATTTATGGGTGCTTGGATGTATCACGTTTTTGACATGTTTTTTTGGGGAAATCACCTAGGGGTAATTCTGGTCTGTACTCACTGCTGCAGTCAAGAATACCGAACTATTCTCACTAGCTTTGCCAAATAATGCACTGTTTGAGATGACATCAGTTTATTCTCTTATTCAATTATCCATCTGGTTTCTCTAGTAAAAGACCATTAACACCCACAAATGATTTTCAGTACTGTGCAAAAGTCTTAGGCCGTCTGAACAGAAGTTTTCGCCAGTCAAATATACCAAGTTCTTGACTTTTCATGAATGTAGCATTTACTTTGGTGCCAGGTCACCTTACCTGATGCTGAGTAAGGACTCCACTGGATTTTCTTCTGTGTCTCAAAGAAGTGACCCTTAAGTACTATTTATCAGTTGCAGACAGCGTTTTGGTCCAAAAAACTGCAGCTTTTGGTCTTCAGGGTCCCTGTGGTTTTCTAACCATTTCAAAGGATATCACTTAAAATTTGGACAACATACTTGAGATTTGGTCACTGATTGATCATTCTGCCTTTTTTGCTTCTTCATTTAAAAAATGTTAATTGCGTAGGACTGCGGTTCACATCTCAAAAACCCCCAATGGCACACATTTCTGTTGTGGCCCTGGACATGCATACCCAATTCAAATCCGTAACAGTCGGATAATTAGTTGACTAGTTGAATCAGCATTGCTTGGCTGGGCTACAATAAAAATGTGTGCAGTTGGGCGTACTTGGGCTGGCATTAGGAACAAATCGTATAGGGCAGCGAAAGCAGCACAAAATACTTTTGTGTGAATGCTTAACGTATGTCCAGCAAAAACAAGGTATAGATCATCAACTTCCTGATACATCTTTCAGCAATACAATGTACACAGCACAGACAACACTGTAGTGGATTCGGGTCAAATCTGTGAATGTCCTTGAGTGGCCTGGAATTGAACCCTATTGAACATCTGTGTAGATCGCAGTTCCCCAACGCTCCCCATCCAATATGACAGAGTGAGAAGATCTGCAACGAAGAATGGAAGAATAAGATACCTAAAAAAACACATGCCTATTAAGAATCAAAGCTGCAATCTTTTTTCCGTTTTATATTCTAAATTGACACATTTATAAAAATGTGTTTTTGCTTTGTCATTGTGAGGTATTATGTATAGAACCATTTCATATTATTCTTTTTTTTTATCACAATGAATGGGCCTGAATACTTTTTGAAGACAGACCGATAGGGGACAATTTACGGGACAGTTACTTTTCCTCAGGTCGTCAATTCAGGAACCCTTCTTTTCATCCATACATAGTCCCATGCACACCTGTCACTTTATATCATGCTCATCTGCCAGTCATTTCATGCACACCTGTCACTTTTACATTGCACTATGGTTTGTTCAGTTGTATAGTTATTGTTATTGATGTGTGTTTTTGTATAGTGTTATTACTGATAGTTCATGCTGTCTTATTTTTATGTTTAATTTCTATTAACTTTTAACTGCCCTGTTGGGAGTAGGAAAACCAAGCATTGCTTGTTATTGCAAATTACAAATAAACATTTTGAACTTTGAACTATAGGAAAAAACTAAATTAGTTATATCAGTGGGGGGCATTTTCCTGGCATGGTTTGGGTCCATTTGTCCCCTTAGAGTGTTCCTTCACTGTAAATCATTACAAAGTTATTCTGAGGGATCACCTTGATCCTCGGGTGAACCATTTGTATCCTGATGGGTGTGGTCTTTTCCAGGATGAGTGCCCGATCTACGGGGCGTGAGAGGGTCTGTTGAATAGTTTTATGAGGATGAAAATGTGCATCGTCTGTTATGTCCTTTGCAGTCACCAGATCTCAACTTTATTGAACACCTATGGGGGAGACATTTTATGTAGGTTTTTTCTTGAATTTGTCACTTCTGTTTGTAACAACTGAAGGTCCCCAGAGAACAACTGCTATAAAATAAGGCCCTGTGATAGGCTACCGTCCTTCAGAGGTGGAGTCCTTTTGGCTATGCCTTATGCCACTAACTGGACATGGACCTTTCCTCTTATGAGCTGTCCTGGATAGCACAGGCTAAGGGATAGCATAGTAGCGCTGCTTGCTTCTATTGACCAGGTCACACCATCATGTTCCTTAATAATTCTGTTTTCGGTCTTCTCTGCTAGTGCTCCCGCCGGTGCTGGTGCCGCGCCACAGCGAGTTCAACCCGCAGCACAGCCTCCTGGTCCAGTTCAGGAACATGTCTCACAACGAGCCCCACATGCCGCTGAACGCCACCTTCCCCGAGTCCTTCCAGCAGCACAGCGGGGGCAGCGGCTCCTCCTTCCCCATCTCCCCCAACTCTCCCTACCCCCCCTCCCCGGCTTCCAGCGGAGGGGTGGTCACCTACCCCAACTCTCCAGCCAGTTCCGGGCCGTCTAGCCCCTTCCAAATGCCAGGTAGACGTCAGTAAACACTTCTGTATTCCACAGTGGGTTCCTATGCGGCACACTAGACTGCGGTGAGACCAGGGAGAGCGGGCCTTCAATATCAACCCATTTTAGTTGGCTCAGATCATTCCAAAGGTTCCACTGTGTATTAGAAGTCAACGGTTGACTAGTGAAGTTAAGTGAACACTGATTGTGTCCTATTGATACCTGCAGCTGCACTTCTGTGCGGTGTAATCCCAGAGCTGCCAAGGTGAAAACCCCTCTTGCATGTCACTGTGCGGTTTTTAGTTTCATTTTTGCCAGACCGTGTAAGAAGAGCTGGTCTAGAATGTCTCTTATTGACTGACTATTCCTTGTTAAATAGCAAAGTGGTTAGAGACACGGACTCCAGAACAACAGGTCCTGCGTTTGCCTCCCGTCACTGTAAAAACAAGCTTCGCTAGCTACAACCTTCAGTAGCTATGTAATAGGAAGCCTAAAACAAGACAGTTCTGGTGGATATTAGGATTTGTTTAGGATAGACAAACACTTCGCTGGCTACCCGATTATCTCATTTTTTCACTTGACGAAAAAGTAACTTTGATGTTATCTTCACCTATATTGATAGGTACTGCATCAATATCGTTCACGAATGGTTAATTACCTGTTAAAGTGGCAAATGGCAAAACCATACAGTTCATTGATGCTATTTGTGGTGGAGGCGAACTTAATATGAAACGTTACTCAGTTTAACACTGATTAATGGTGTCTAATGACATATTCAAACATGGCGTGATGTTAATGTGACAAAATTATGTTCCGTAGGTGACCCGGGTTCAATTCTCAGGAGGCCAACAACGATCAACACTTTATTTTGGGTCGACTGAACTAGACTTGCCTTGTTTCTTGTTGAATTGTCATATTGAGTCCTGTAATGACCACTTTTAATTTGGAGTGTACCCAAACCTGCTCAATGGTGTACTCCAGAAAATAAGTTATCCACCTTCAAGTTCACATTCACTATCAAGGCAAACCAAAAGTGGTCCGTTAATACGGCTGAGGGCAGAACTATACTGGGACGAAGGTAGACAATCTGACGACACCAACCAGGGTCCCACCCTAACTGCTAGACTAACAAGGGGAAAGGCTGAGTAAGCAGGAGACCAAAGCCCTGTGTCGGGGCAGACCGGAGGTGTCCAGGGTCAGTTTGCCCATCGCCGGGCACGGCACAAGCCCGGCTCACCAGATCCAGTGAGATTTGCTGACGCACAAACCGACACCGGCCGCTGTACTCGGTCAAGCAGAAGGAAGCTAATGTTTAATGGCAGAGGGAGAAAAGAGGCTTGGTTCTCTATAATTGTTCTCTGGATTGGCTGTGCTGCCCCCTGATATGGGTGTGTGATGTAGCTGGGTGTTTAGCGGGAACAATGACTGGATTGGGAAGTGTATTGATTGATTAGTCATTGTGTGCTTTTATTCAGTGTGAATGCATTGCCTAAATAATATTGCCGCCCTCTAAGCGGGT
The DNA here is from genome assembly GCA_016801105.1 of Esox niger. Classification (NCBI taxonomy): domain Eukaryota; kingdom Metazoa; phylum Chordata; class Actinopteri; order Esociformes; family Esocidae; genus Esox; species Esox niger. The sequence goes on from JACXGJ010010690.1 coordinate 21,013, forward strand.
TGGGGTAAAAAAAAATTTTAAGGGATTGTTGCTTCAAATTGCAGAAGTTTTTTTTTTTCTGAAGCCCCTTAACAAGACTTGCCTTCTCACAAAAACCATTAGCAACTGCCCCTCATCCACACCCCATTTGAGATGTTTCTCCTCCATAAGTGGTCTTGTAATCCGATGCTGATGGGATTGTCTGGCCATGGATCTATAGATTAGGGTTTGATTTGATGGGTGTGTGTGAAACCTGACACATTTCCGGGTAGAGACGCATCCTGTGTGTGTGTGTGTGTGTGTGTGTGTGTGTGTGTGTGTGTGTGTGTGTGTGTGTGTGTGTGTGTGTGTGTGTGTGT
>JACXGJ010010691.1:0-21358 GCA_016801105.1 Esox niger
GTGTGTGTGTGTGTGTGTGTGTGTGTGTGTGTGTGTGTGTGTGTGTGTGTGTGTGTGTGTCAGTGGGCAAAATGGGGCTGTGCATTAGGCTCAAGAATGTGCTATGTTTTGTAAATTCGAGAAAGGGAAAGCTAGCCAAAGAGCAACGTTCCCGTTCCTCTGCTCCCCTGTTGGGTTCTCTTTAACAAAGCTGGCCGCTGTTGCCAGGAAATGAGGCGGGTGGCCAAGTGGTTCTACAGAGATTCCACACATCCTCCCCGGGTTGTGCTGAAGTGTGTGGGTGTGTGAATACTGCTGCACTCCTGAGTTCCAGATGTCCTCACTAATCCAGGGTAAATCAAGAGTAGCAAGGACTTGTCGACAGCGCTTGAGGTTAGGGTTATCATGTATTTTTTGTGGTCATGGTTTGGGGTTATGAAGGATTCAATTTTTTTAATGGAAATCTGTGATTCTAGAAAAGTCCTTGCAGGTATAGTAAAGCAAGCTTGTGTGGGAGGTTGGGTGTGTTAAGCCATAGACCTGACCCGCGCCTACATTGGATTCTCCTGATTCTCCACACTTTCAAACAGGGACAGATGACATGCCTTGGGATACTGGGTGAAAGTGCGTGTTTGTGCTAAACCAATGTGTATGTGCATAGTTGACAACTCCGTCCAGTCGTGTTCTGGGATTATGTCCCTAAAAACTTTCTTGACCAAACAAGTGCGTTTATTTGATGGGGAGGGAGTCTCTTCCATTATCTGACTATCTGACACTTTGTGCATTACATTTAGAATTCAATAATAGGTTGAGCAATATTCCAAATAGCAGAATGCATGATTTTCGCATTCTACATATGGCTCAATTTAGATCCGGATGTCTGCCTAATCATCTGGTAGGTCTTTGGGTCGCAATTAAAGATTGTTATCTTGGTGGGTTATGTATGATCTATTTTAGTCTGCTTGGATTGGCCAGACACCGCCCATGGGTCTCTTATCTACCATCTGCCCAGCAGAGCATATCTCCAAAACTCGGAACGCCACTTCTACTGTGACACCGGGAGAGACGGGATTCTGCTCAAATTACACCCTATTCCCTTAAGAGTGAACAGCACTTGACCAGGGCCCTTAAAAAGTCATCCACTATATTGGAAATAGGTTGCTTTTTGGGACTTAACATTAGTGCAGCTGTTCTCACTGCAGTTCTCTGCCCTAACAGTCCTCTGTCCACCTCCTCTGGGATTTGCCATGCCATGAGAATGAACACATTCCCCACAAAGTCCTGGGACAAACATTAACAGTAGCTCTGTTACCGGAAAATTTTTCACCCAAACAAACCCACTGGACATCTAATCAAATTTTTGCTTCCCGAAAGCAATGAAACGCAAGTCTAATGTAATAACAAAAAACACACTGGCCATATTTCCAGAACTCTGATTGTCCACCATCCATATTTTTAAAGAACCAATGTGGCCACTCGAGTCAAATGAAGTGTTCGAGTTCGGATAGGCTATGCGCCTCAGCAAACAAACATTAGGAGTGGTGCCCAACAACAGTGACTGAAGAAGATGTCAGTTGGGCATGGAAACGTCAGTCACTTTTGTTTATACAAACACTATCATGGATTCAAAGATTGTCTCAGAGATTCCTGCCTGTTTTGTTGAGTGCCCCAACTACTCCTTGCCTTGAACTAGGCCTTTTTGGTAGTTTTCCATGGCATGTACTTTTGTTGTTTTGTTTATCAAACGAAATGTTGTTTGAGTATCTATGTCTGTGATTCTGCCTGTCAGGAAGGAGTTCGTGGAGGCCTACCTGAAGTATGTGTTCGAGGACTCCGTCAGTGAGCTGTACTCAGCATTTTCCTCAGGGTTCCTCAAAGTGTGTGGCGGGAAGATCCTGTCTTTGTTCCAGCCTTCTGAGCTCATGGCCATGGTAGTGGGCAACAACAACTACAACTGGGAAGAAATGGAGAAGGTGAGCTATGAGGCTAAGCTATCCCTAATGGTTGGTGATTTTGCTAATGGTAGGTGATGGAGGTGTGTTAATGCTAAGGCAGCACTAATGGAAGGTTTTAAAGAAGATGTGTTCATGCTAAGGTAACCATAATGTTAGGTGGTAATGCTCGTGGTACATTTTGGTGAATGTGAGCTTGATTATGCTAAGATAACCCTAATGGCAGGTGGTAATACTAATGGTAGGTGATGGATAATGTGAGCGTATTAATGCTATGCTACCGCTAACGGTAGAAGCTAGCAGTTGGTTAATGCAGTTGTGTATTCAACAGTCCACAACAGGGATTTTTTTTTTCTCAAAGACAACAATCGTTACCTTAACAGCTTCAGTTAGACAAGATGCATGTCCTTGAGCTGATTATGTTGTTTTAATTGCACACATAAGTAATGGGGATCATTTAGTTTCCATGGGAATCAGCAATTGGCTAACTGAAGCTGTGGGCTAAATGTTCAAAAGGTCAAGGTCACGGAAGGTAACATGTGCTGGGCTTCCCGTGGGTTTGTTTGTTCTTAGCGTGTGCATGTCTTGATATCTGCACAAGGGACAGCGAGTGTTGTATGCAGGCTATTGACAACCAGACAGACTGTGGGCGTTTTCACAGCACTGCTCCGAATGTGGGAAATGCATATGAAGGTTGAACTATTGGGTTAGGACAGGTACAGGATCTGAGCGGCCTCACCTTCACGCGTACGCACGGACAGGTCTGTGAGGAATTCGGCGGGCTGTCACATGTGAAAGAAAAATCAAATTTCATTACGAGTTCCAAATGATGATGGTGACCAGAGGGAATGCATTACTATAAAGAAATCTTAACATTCACACAGCTTTCTCGACTAACCTCGTTGTTGTTTTGGTTCTTACCCAGAATGCAGTTTACAAAGGAGAGTATTCAGCCACTCACCCGACCGTGAGAATGTTTTGGGAAGTATTCCATGAGTTCCCCCTGGAGAAGAAGAAACAGTTCTTACGTGAGTATTAAGCACCGCCCTCAGACCAGTGCCAGACATGCCTCTTAGTCTAGGTCCTAACCAGGCGGTTTGGTACTGGGCCAATGCCAGCGGCTCGACCCCTCTGCTGTGTTTTGCCAACGCTAGAGGGAAGGAGACTAGGAAGGAAAGCTGGACGAGTGTTAGCATCGAGCCAGTGTCTTGAACACTGGAGGAATGTGTGTGTTGGTATCGGGCCACCAAAGGTAGCCCAGCCTAACCCCCCTCCTTCCGGCCCCCCCTCAGTGTTCCTGACGGGCAGCGACCGCATCCCCATCCACGGCATGGAGAGCCTCCGCATCGTCGTCCAGTCCACGTCGGCCGGGGAGCACTACCTGCCCGTGGCCCACACCTGCTACAACCTGCTGGACATGCCTCGCTACCAGACCAAAGAGACCCTGCGCCGACGCCTCACCCAGGCCGTGGAGCAGTACGAGGGCTTCAGTCTGGTGTGAGACCCGGCGGCTGGGTCCGTGTTTCCCCCTAGAGGCCTGGAGGACAAGGCATGGTTACTAATGCACTTTAATAGTAGCGGGCCCTGTAACGGGCGGGTTTGGACGGAGAAATTGGTTGGAACGGGATGCTAGTCGGCACTTTAAATTCACTACAAGAGTTTATGATGTATACAAATGGAAAGGTCGCGGTGTACGGGGCGGGGAGGGGGAGGAGCACATTTAGGCTATGTAGAAGCAAAATATTATTTTGATATAATTCCCCTGTTACCTGATTGCAAGGTGTAGGCTTCAAAATGTCTATAGAGTTCTTTTTCTTATAACGTGGACATTTGATTCATTTCTGTTTTTACTCAAAACCTTTTGCAGACACATTGGTGGATTTTTGAGTTGCAATCGTGTGTTCTATACGGCATGATGTACATAACGTGCGCCGTTTTTGACTTCAACCAGCTGTTTTGATTAAGTTAATTTATTACACTGAAATGTTATTAAATGTATTTTTTTCCCCTCCATTTCCCAATTGTGTTCACAACCTATTGTCTCTAGATCCCTTTCACATCACAGCAGATTCGGGAGCGTTGGACAGAGGTCACTGAGTGAGATGAGAAAATCCTTTGATATTGCTGATATTACTTTAAAAAATACATATGTATAATCAGATCTTATCTGTGAACTTTGAGCCCTTTACCTTTTGGCCATTTAGTTTGGTCTTTTACAGCTGATCTTGTGTCAGTTTGAAGTCCGATGATACCAGGTCAATGCATCTGTGAACAGCAGGCTCAGGTCTAAATAAGTACATGGTTTTAATATCCCACACCTACAATCCCATAGGCTTTTTCTACATTGGATAGACTGACTGGCCAATGAACAGCCTGACTGGCTATGTTTGTCCTTACTTAAATTTTTTTAACAATATTGCCTTTAATTGCAATGTCATCGGGGTGATTTTATTACAGTGCTTTTGGTGTTATTTTAACCGATGGTCAAATGTGTGCATGCAATGGGGATCACAGAAATCGGCTCATCCTTACTGTTTAAACAAACAGTATTTTATTCCGCGGTGCACGAATCCAGAAATATCTTGTCCTTTACATTGGTACCTGCAAAACAAAGGTTAGACATAAACGACCGCCGCCTGTGCTTCGGCAGATAGCAGGGGTGACAATTTGTGGTTCCCACTACTTCGTTTCAACATGACATAACGTCGGGGCCGTCCGGCATAATTAACTGCAAACAAACGAACGGTATTGCGTCATCCGATCAGTAGTAAGTTACCCGGTGTAATAATGGAACGACGGTCCCGATCTCTGTGGCACCCCGACGTCCCCCAAGAGTGGTTCACCGAAAGTCTACAGGTGTCCAACGTTTTCAGTATTCCAATTACTATTCCCCCAAATCTATGTGTTTATTATGCAAGCGAATGCGAATGGATGTACTGTATTGTATACCGTTTCCAATGCCATGTCGTTGCCCATGCGTAACCAGGGTCAAGGCGTACGTGTTACCTATAGGGGTTTATTGGTCGTTATCGGGTGTGTGTCTCTGGACAGTTTGGGTTTTTTGTTTTAGGGGTGACGATTCTTAACTCCGTCGCCCTCAGCATATGACACGATATATAAGGACAAACGTCTCGTTGACCTGTGTTTCTGATTCACTGCCTGAGGGAGGCTGAGTGTGTTCTTTACGTGCACACCTCCTGTTTTAGCCAGGCCCTGGAGTGTTTGTTACCATGTTGTCAACCCTGACATTGCCATTTATGACAGCCCACACAGATCCAGAACCGGGTTAGGGGAAAACCTCTTAATTTTTACTTTATTTTTTTTACCATCGGTAATTCCAATGTTTTCCGGTCAATGTATGCAATTAAGGGCTGATCTGGTACTGTACCTGGATTATTTTACGTAAATAATATTACTTTTGTACCTTTTAAATGGATGACATTTTTCTTTGTTTTTCCTGACCAAATAAAACGTAATCCCAACTTGTTTTTCCGTTTAATCTAGATTTGGTTCTTTTTCTGTCATTTAGACCATTATGTAAAATTGGTCTTCTGTTGTATTGCTTTACATGTACCAGATTTATTTCCTGTTTAAAACGCATCTTTGGAACCACTATATAGACCACCAATTCAGTGCACCCTAGTGAAAACCAACACCAACAAAATCAGTAAAAATATGTTTGGTTTTATATTATGTACAAAATACAAATACAATTTATGTACTAAAATGTACACACCCATAATTCATTATATCCACCAGTGTTTCACATTCAATAAAAACGATAGTCACACTGTTAAAATTATCCATTTTTAGGAGAAAAAGGAAAAATGTACTTGCCCACTTAGAAATGTAAACATAGACCTGGATCCATATTTACAAGGAACAAATAGGTTATGAGGTTAAAAGTCCTACATAAAGAAAGAAAGCAGCATGCCCTGGTTAAGTATCAAAGTCAGGGGTTGGCGGCCATTTTGAATGAGGAGATATTGGGAGAGTTCTTCAAGAATGGATGGAATTCTAAACAAAATGGCCCTTGTCATTGTTCAACTATGCAAGCAAAAAGATACCAGTGATTTCAAGCTAGGATAGTTTTTTTTTTGTTGTTTTTTACACAAAGTAAATGGAAAAGAAAACATCAATGCAAAATAATATACAGGCTGTCAAATGCATAACCTATGTGATCGATGTATAGGATCACAATAGCTCATCTATGAATTCTTTTTTACACTACACAATTTTGGTATTCAATCTGAATATTTCTCTTTGGATCATAACAAGACATCATACTAATTGTTGTGCATTTCCTGTTAATTACTGTTCCTAGTCTTAACAAATGAATGCTCATCAGACATCCTCATAGTTGCTATGCCAAAAATACAAGCAATTTCTGAAGACAACAAAAAGAAGCATTGGTTATGACAAAGTGTGTTTTTCCTAAGTTAACTTTAGTTCATTACGCTTGTGTTACTATGGCACCAATCACAAGTTACCTAACCAGGCATCAATAAATGGAACATGGCAAGACTGGTTTTATGATTGGTTGTTTGTATACTGGTTTAACTGTCTCCCTTACAAAATACAAAAAAATAACATTTTGTAAGGAAAAGACTGATTACAAAAAGTTTGTTTTGAAAATTGCTATACCCTAAAGGATATAATCCCCAATCTAATTTTACACTTGAAATGATTACTAAACATTGAAGAAAAAGAGAAATTCTGATTCAATGAAAAAGTATATACTACCACAAACATTCAAAGGAGAAAAATAAATAATACAAAACACATTTGTAAATGTATCTGTTAAATTAGTGATTCTTTACTGTAAGGGAATTCTTAGCTTCAATCGACATCAAAATGCACGAAAAACATATTTTTCCCCTCCTTTGATAAAGGGTCGGCGTTGGTCAGACATCTTTCATTGATGTCCACCATTTTACATTCTAGGGTTCTAGTGTACAAAGTGAACAGGCGTGATGGTGTAGCCTCCAGGGCAGAATCAACATGTCTCTTCCAATACCTTGAAGGTCAATAGCGGTCTCTCAGACTCCAGGCGAGGAGCCCTACTGTCTCTGTCCTACAGTTTGGATTCAGAGTGCAACAAGTTGGCATCTCCTCAAGCCAAAAGTATTTATGGCACAAGAAAGAAAGAAAAGGTTATTGTGAGGTTTCTACTAGGTTTCTGCTATGGATGGTTCTGCTTTCACTTGGGCTGGTGGGGTTTCTCTCTTCTGGACACTGAACCTTATTCATTCCCCGGTCAGTCTGAGGTTTCTGTTTCTAAATGAACTTAGAGACGTCTCTTTTGCTTATGAGAACTTCCAGGAGCCTGAGCTTGGCTTTGATGTGCTTGTATTCATTATACTCCACTGCCAAAGGAGAGCGATCTTCCTTCTGCACATTTCTATGGGAACAGCGGGTAAAAAAATAACAAAAACATTAGCCAAGAAAGATATGTTTCCATCTCTATGTGAAATGTTTGTTCTCACCATCTAATAGTTAATTTAGTTTAAACACACATAAAACCACAAAAACTAATGTCATCTTACCTTCCATTTTGTCTCATGAATTGCTCCTCAAACTCTCTTAAATTCTTGCGTATTCTCTTCTTCTCCTCCCGGGCTTCTTGGAGTTGCTCCACAAGTTCTGGCCTTCGTGTGAAAGAGAGTCAAACAAAGCTTTAGGCACATGAACCCTCCAGAGGCGGTTTGATTGAGGAAAGGTTGTGAGCGCCCCTCCAAGTTTTTACAATCTTGGTTTGTTTAGGAAGTAAAAATTATTTCCCACTTCAAAAATGATCTCCCATGTGGCACCTCCACACCTGATTAAGGTCCATTAAATTGAACACAATGACGTCATGGAGACGTCAGCGCTGGGTGCTTACATGGTGGCGGAGTGTAGGTTGGACAGCCGCATGTCGCTGGTGTTTTTGGAGGGCGACAGGTCGTCGACGGGCGAAATGAAGCCGTCCGTTTCTTCCTCCAGCTGATCCAGGAAGCCGATCATACTGAAGTCTGGACGCACTGTCACCGGGGACTGGGGCTTGTGGGTGGACTCTGAGTCGTCCTCGGAACCATCCTCCTCCTCCTATTGGAGCAGAACCAAGGAGGGGGGAGGTTAGCGGAGGGTAAAGGGAAAAGGGTGAGCCACGCTGGGGTGAAACCGATCCACAAGCTACTGTGCCATCAGTGGAAGTCCATTCTCCAAGGTAAAGCTCTGGGCCAGTTTGAGAAAATCAAGTGTAGTTGGTTTGATGGGGTTAATACAAGTGCACAGTTTTTCTACATCTTTTTTCTACAGATTTTCTAGTTGTATTAGTTCTTCGCAATCTAAACAACTCTAACACAAATACCATCAAAGGTCCAGCGCAGATTTGACAATCACACATTATATGTTTGATTGGATTATTTGATCATCAGTTTTTACTTGTTGATGTGCACACATAAACGCGTCATGCACATGCAAGTATTTAAACACACTATAAAGTCGATTCCAAAGCAAGCCATCTAACACATCCTGAAGCAGTGATCCGAGCACCAAAACCAAACTGGTGTTGTTTCAAAACCACCCGGCACACTGGCAATGGCTGGCCGCCCAATCAACAGGCAGCAATCAGGTTTGGTTGACAGGAACAGGGGGGCAGAGGTCACGAGTGTAAGGGAGTTGCCTCCTGATCAATGACTTATCGGTCGAGCATGAGCTGCAGTAGCGGCTCTTCACCTTGATGTCGTCGAAGAAGAGCGCTGGTTCGCCCTCGATAATGGGCTGAAGTAGAGGACCTCTGCGTTTGCTTGAGGGGGAACCCTGTAGTGAGGGTCACTATAATAAGGAAGAGTTAACACTCAACAACTAACCCCAGTTCAACTCTGACTGAAAAGCCCAGACAGAAACTCTCGGTTGGCATCCACTACAAAACTGATCCTGCATCGGTTTTGTCACTGGGATTCTCTGTCGAGCACTTTTCAAGCTTCTTTCGGCGTCTTAATCATGTTGTTGGTAAAGAATGACCTGATCTTGTTTGTGGGACATTGGTCCGTTTTTAATAGGTTTTCTTCAGAGAAAATATGGGACTAGGCTCTCGTGTGATGTTGTGCCCCTGAAACGCTAGGTGGCAGGTTCCTAGAGTGAACAGTTTGGGATGTAACAAGACAGTGCTTTCGCTTTAAAACACTAAATTAAAATGTTGATGTCCATCCACTTGCCTTTATGTACGATATACCTACTGTATGTAAACCATTGTCAGAGCTACAATTTATTTTACGCAGATTTAATTTGTTATATAATGTATTGTCCAGCACATAAGGTCCATTATACAGATTAATAATTGTATTCAACTGGGATACTCTCCCCCCCCCAAAAAACACGACCTGTTACATAAAAAACATGGTGGTGAGATACCATTTTGAAATACAACTATGTATTTAATGTATTATAATATTACAGCAATGGTTAGAGGTTATTGTGCTTTAAAATAAAAATCCCCTTCTGGTTTCAATAAAGCCCCAGCTAATCCCCCTGATGAGAATATGACCTCTTGCACAGTTTCTCCTGACCAGCAGAAGCTCTCTCTCTAGAGATATGGCCACCACAGCTGGGAAGTCTCTGGGTGTGTTTGTGTAGTCAACTGTGGCCAGCTAGGCTGCTGTGAGCTCCCAGCATGTCAACTTTCTGTGAACCTATGGATCAACTCAGCCACTTGAGAAGATCTTAGCCTTGGCCTTGAGGTTTACCTTATGCAGACTGTAGCACCAGAGGCAGTCCAACCTATGGATACTAGCGCTAACATTATCCTAATGCTAACAGTATTGCTGTTAGGACAATGTGCTCACGTAAACGTGCTTGTTGCTCCTCAGTCAATGCTACACTGTATCTGGGAAGCTTTACCAACAGCTAACCCAGTTGTAGAGGTGTAACCCGATGAAACAGTGACTGTAAAGAAAATGGAGGGAAACAGAGAGAGCAGTAAGAGGTAGCTATACTCACAATGACAGGGATGGTGGAGGCTCTGCAGAGGATCTGTTTAACCAGGCGGTATCTGTCATAGAGGGGCTTCATGATCTGCCTCTCGACCTTAGTCACCTAGACGGAAAAACAACAGGAAAGGTACAATTTAAAAAGGAACATGGCTAGGCTAGCTAGCGTCAATGTATCCCTTGTGAGCTAGCTAGCACCAAGGTACCCCCACTGGAGCCAGATATGCTAGTGCTGAGAGTACATTTGATTACATTAGGGAATGCACAGATTAGAGCGGTAATGCCCATGGGACCATGTACAATCTACTGTAGACTGTGTAAAATTGTTACACAGCCACACATCTCTGCAGACACCAGCATCTGCCTACGCAGCCTAGTTTAAGACCTACATTTAGACATATCAACTGTACAGCGAATGCTTTCACACATTAGTTTGGAGACCTCGAGTTGTCAGTTACAAGCAGTATGGCTCTTTCAGAACATCTAGAACATGCAGTTTGTGGGAGGTAAAGGATAGCAGGCAGCTGGCTCACCGGTCGACCATGGATGCCTTCATAGTACAGGAGAGCCTTCTGTAGGGACACCTTCTCAGCACTGATCTGTTCTCGTGTCATGTCCTATCAGTGAAGGAAGCCACTGTTAGCCTTTTAGCCATATCCCTTCAGTAACAAGCCTAAGGTCCAGCGGGTTGTTTGGGAATGTTTCTGGCAGGGCGACACCTGACTCACCTTGATGTCCTCAGGCCGTCCCACCTCCTTCCTCTTCTCCTGCAGCTTGATCTGGACAACCTCCAGGGTGCTCTCCACCGGAGGCTTGGGAACCTTTTCCTGCTGGGGCTTCTTCTCCAGCTGGGAACCAAAGCTCTTGGGCAGGGTGTTGCTGCGCTGGCGGGTCATTGTGGGAAGATCCTCTTCAGACTTGTGCAGCTTGTGCTCTTTCAGATCTTTCTTCAGCTTTTCCAGTTCATTCATCCATTTCAGAACCTCTGGGTTGTCCGCCTTGTCGCTGTGCGATGGCTGTAAACATCAAGAACACGCTGTAAACAACAACCTGCTGTAAGGTAAACAAAAATTCTCCATATGAAAACAACGAAAAGCTAACCGCCATCTTGTTTTCTATCAATTGACCCCATTCCTAAAATGCCTTCTCGATCATCTGAATCTCATTATAAGCCCTGTAATCTTGTTTACTTTGAGGAAGCCAATCATGTGAGTCTAATAAGCAAGTGTTTGTTCGTTTACTTCTCTGGGTATTTCTTCTGATACTTCACTTTAGGTCTCCTAAAAAGCTAGTTGTGTGACCATGCTTTCACTATAGCAACTTTTCCATCGAATAAAAATGTTGCCATAATTTACTTTATTTCCACTTACCCTGTATTTGCGCTCCTCCTCAAACTTTTCCTCATACTTTCGTATTTTTCTCTTAAGACTGTGGATTTTCTTTGAAAGCTGGGCTGAGGTCAGCTCCTCCCTGTCATCATCACCGCAGGAGCCCAGAGAGGAACTCCTCCTTCGACTGCAGGACAGCGATTGATATGGTCATAGAAATGTAAGATATAGAAATGTAATCATTAATTTAACGGACTCAGAAAAACGATGTACATATTCACTGTAATACAATCTGAGGTAAAACATCTATGACACCTTAAGCCACTGACATCTTGGAAACAAATAGTCCCACAAACAAACCCTGACACACAAATAATCCCCTTAACAGAACCTTTTGGTACTTTGTGTTTCCTTACCTGGAAAATGAGTGCGAATTGGGTGGCGAAGGAGGCACCTCTGTGTCATCTAGGTACTGCTGGCAGTGGCCGTAGACATGGAAACGGGGGGACAGCATGGGGTCGCTATCCTCTTCAATTAGCTGGCGAATTAGACGGCCCCCGACCTGGGGCGATATGCATGCCTCGTCACTGTCCATACTCTCCCTTTGCCAGGATGAGTAGGCTGGAACTGGCTCTGTGGAACATCGAAAAAACAACATGGGTTACGCTGAGAACTACAATGACTGAACTTCATAAAAACACACACACACACACACACACACACACACACACACCATAAAAATGGGTTTGTCTACAATTGACTGCTCCAAAACACACTGCACGCGTTCTATAGCTGCAGGCTTTGCCGCCTTAACGCTGACAAAATAAAAGCAGGCAAGAGACAAATACTGCAGGCAGATAGAGTGAGCATAGTGGGCATTGCAGAAAAAGTGACCTGTGGAACTTGGCAGGCTCTAGTCGGCAAACATTGGCTTATCTTTCTCTTCAAAACCCAGCGAGCTCAACGGGTGCCAGGCTGGCTTCAAACTCTTCAAACCACAGAGGAGTGTATCTTAAAGGAGAATTTCACAATTTTAAAACTTGACATTAGACTGTACGAGGCTTGGGGTCGTTGGGTATGAAGAAATACATTTTTGTGTGTTTAAATGTTATTATACAGGGAAAACATTTATTAGGACTTAATCAGTGACATATCAAGCAAATACATTTTCCAACTGGCCCTTGTGGGATTTGAACCTATAACTCTGGTCCGGTTTATGCTCAACCAACTGAGCTATATAGGACCCCAATGAGCTATCGATGTTACTTGGCCTTCCGTATACAACGTGAATCAATGCTGCTCTAAATGATTTCTACATTGCTGATTGTGAATGGCTGTTAACAAATATGTAAATTGATCGTATTCTTATCTGTATTGAAGTACAAAACAATGGGTGTGAAAATGAGTAAACCCATGAAGTAAAAAGCAACATAAATGTATGTCTCTTAATAGGATGGAAATTAGGTTACATTACTAAGTTTGGGTCATCCAAGTGTTACTGAATGGAATTTTGGACAGATAACTTGGAATTGTAGGATAACATCTAGAAAGTAACCTAACATTTAGAAAGTAACCTCGTAAAAAAGATCATTTCAAAACATGCTCACACATGGTCAGATAGAACTGATCCATGAGATCACTTCCATCAGCCTGTAGACTAATTTCAGGGCAAGAAAACGTGTAAATCCAATTATAAAGCAGTACATTTCTCCTTTAAGTGATCTGCCTCTCCATGGACAATATTCTTGTTGCTATAGTTTCAAAAGGTAGAGTGACTTCAGTGAGCCTAGTGGCAACTTCACAGCAATTCTAAAGATATTTAACTAACTGGATCAAAATGTATTAATGGCCACTCAATCTAAACGCAGCAGTTATTCGTTACCTCGGCAACAGCTTCTTGGCACCTGCATCCGAGAGCCCTGAATGTCATCGTGGCATGGGATAATGAAACTGTTCACTAAAACCTTTGCCGCTAAATGTACATTTCCCAGGACTACTAGCTGTGTGACAGACCTTTTTTACGCAACACTAAGTAACGGCCATTTGTTAATGCACCTAGGCCTTGGCCCAAGTTCAGACCCAGCCAGCGTACTCTCCAATTCACCGAAAAATACACTGGTAATGAAAACATGCTGATGCGCCTGTCAATCACGAAAATAATTTGAACGACAGGTTGTGACAATCCAGGAGCCAATGACATCCCGGTAAGAGGATGTAACTCCTGTGGTCCAATGTTCTTAGTGCTGTCTTCACAACTCCCATGGTCATTGTCATCTGTTGCCAAAACAGCACAAACAGACCTGGGACCAGGCTTATACTCTATTATGTAGTTGTTGGACAGGGAGACCATGGCCCAGTACTTGTTTAATTAGCTTAACTTGAGTTAAATTAGATAACAGATCAATCAATGCTGTTACTGAAAAGCATAGACATATTTTGATTACAATAACCAATGCAAGAAAGATGAGAAAGACCGAGTTTCCCAAAAAACCTGACAGACAGTTAAATGTGACTGTGGTGAGCCAGGGTGGGAACTTGAAAAGAAGCTTTGTTTACTGAAATAGTATTTGCAAACTATATTAGTTCTGGCATGGTTTACTGTTATATGTTGTTTCAGATAGCAAGCTGTGGACGTGGCAGCTCGTTTATTTTCAATGCAACCTTGGTGGTGACCGGAATTCTACGGATGTCAGTAGACAGAAAAATGGTGAAGTTCGTTCCCTGTTAGCTACCATTTCTCACTGGGGGGACAACAAGGACGATGAAGTTCACAAGCGCATGCACTTCATCCGATAACACATTGATAATGCCGATAATAAATAATATATTACAAAAAAAATCAACGCATAACATAACGAGTAAAACGAGCAAGCTAGTTTGGCCAAACTGTTGCCCCAAAGCTAAGGTCGATAGCTGCTAAAGTTTTTGCATTAGTTTAAATGGACGGGGTCCAAACATGACCGACAATGATTAATGGTATTAGAAATGGTATTGAAATGATGACACTGTGCTATCTAAATTAAATAGTCCTGAAGTGGCAGTCTGCAAATTAAACAATACGCTATTTAACAATGCGTAGTCAGTCACTCGCTCACTCAGCCGGATACATTCGCTCTTCCTGGCCGGCTCCGCTCACGCGTTCAGAAATGGGATTTGTGCAGTAACGTTTGAATAACACTGGCCTACTACATGTGATTTTGTGTGAGAGAAATAAGGGTTTTATATAAACGTATTTGGTTTCATATATAGATCTTATAGGCCTAAACTGATGGGGTACGCAACTAAAAAGACAAGAACTCAACATCCATCGGGTGTCTATATCAGTATGTAAACATTTCGGAGATTCGGGAATCAATCTATGAAAACATGCCCTCCATAACGGCGCGTATGTTTTAATAAGATGCCGGTGGGTTACACCTGTTACGGGAATTGATTTGGCTTAAAATTTCAGCGTTAAATTCTGCCGGATCACGGAGTGGCCCGAGTTACTTGGAGTGTGTGCGCGCGCGCAAGCATGCGGTGGCATTACGTGCGGTTTTGCACGATCTCTCTCGGCATGCAGGACTAGCCCGTGGTGCTGGGGCATCAGGTCAACCTCTCCATGAACTCTACGTGTTTTAACCTATTAGGTCTTCCAAACAAGGCTTTCGCCCTGACATTTGGAATGAGGTCTTTAAATCAGCCCATTGTAGTTTAATGAAACCTATGTCATTCTGTCATATGTACCCAAAGGTTGGACTGAGCTTGGTAGGTAACAGAATATGCCCAATCATTCTCTGTTTCCCGGTGTTGCCATACAGCATAATGAGGTTGCCATGCAGTGTTAAATGTCATGCAACAGGCATGTGGCTTTTTCTTTCGGATTTTCTTTAATGGTTTATTTGTAGCAAGTCAAGTCCAGATTCTAATGTCAGCCAGAATGCCACTCACTTACCCCCATAGAAACTTGACTGGAAAATGCTTTTGAAATCAAGAAAAGGGGCACTAAAGAATGTGGAATCTAGAGGATGGAGAGGGAAGGAAGAAGAGAGGAAACACAAGGCGTAAGCACAGACGATACAGAGGATGGACAAAAAATGATAACATCCAGCATGCAAAGAGGTAAAATAAGCCCCAGCGTATACATTTCCTCAATGACATAATCATTATACATTAGTTGACTTTGTGTACATTAATATTTACTACGTATATCTACTCCAAATGTACGCAGGAAACTGGGTAAATATCAGGTCACCGTGACCGGTTTGCACAGCCTGTACTGGGTGAAAGGTCTCATGCCACTGCACCCACCCCCACCACCATGTCATCTATTTCTAGTGTAACAGCATCGTCTACCTTCCCACCCGAGAAACCAGTATTAAGGCATCTCACACATAGTGAAACACTCCTGTAGGTCCCAAGGCAAGGAAAGAATGCTTTTTACACTACAATATGATAATGTATAGAATAACTAATCTCAAAATGATAATGTATAGAAGAACTCATGAACTGAGGGTTTATTTTGTAGGTTAACTTGAGCAGTGGTTTCCATACCTCTTCAGGCCCCCCCTCAGCCATTCCATCTATTAGATGTATACCACAGCTAGCTCATCTGAGTCAACAGGTAAGGGTTTGTTAATTAGTTGAAAAGTTGATTCGGGTGTGCTAGCTCTGGGATAGATGGACCGGCCGGGGGGACCCAGGAGAGGTTTGGGAACCACTGAGCTAGAGTACAACTCTCAGTCAAAGGTAGAGTATGTGATTTTTCAGGGAAGCTTTTTTGTTAAGGTAATTCAAATTAGACAAAGTTGAAGTGACAATTAAAAGATCAGCTGTAGTTTAGCTTTAACTTTCAGAGATATTTCATAAGGACAGGCCACCAAAAAGTCATGTCATGGAAAAATTCAAATATCTGTCTGGCACATGACACACGAGTGAGAGCCTACGGTGATTCAAAAGGAAAAGCAAGAAAAAGGCAAGAAACCTACTTCTACTATGTGCCCCCCTTATATCTAGCATAAGGAAAACATCTCTGGACAGTTGACATTGATAATGAGCTGGTCTAGGTGCTGGGTTTACATTTCCCTCGGTTCCAGTCTACAACACTTTCGGCTTAGCTGACGACATGTGCCAGTATAAACGAAAACAACATGGAAAAAAGGATTCAACATAAGACATACTTTTTCTTTTGTTTACTCTCCAACATCACACAAATTCACTCTGAGGAAACGTCCAAACCCAGTGCTCTGGCAAGCCCCGCTCCTCTTCCTGTCTTCAGGAGAATGATGAATGCATATTAGGTTGTCTGCATCTGTTTACTCCCCTCTGAACTCTAGCTTTCAGGCGCTCAGATTATTCTAATGCATTACGCATTTAAGGCAAATGGAATTATGCACTTTTTAAATTTTTTACGAAAGTACCTCTGTACAGTTGAACACACGGACTGACTTCGACCCCCCCCCACACACACCCACACGTTTCAGACCATACACCACAACATCTAACTCCAAACCTGTCAGCTGAAACTCAGGGGAACCGCATTGACTCTAATTCTTATGCAGCCAGACCCAAAACTGTACATGGAACTGTCCATCTCACATCCATCGGCTACGAGGTTGAGAATACGGGCCGAACCAGTCACGGTGTTCCATAACCAAACGGGACAAAAATGTCTCAAGCCCTACCACTAGAGGGCCTTGTTGAGGGACTTTTGCTCCATCATTACTTGGTCCTCCACAACAGGAAGACAGTTAGGACTTACAGCGCTGTTTGATATGGAAGAACAAAAAGGAGATGTTTGAACAATGTTTTCTTTAAGGCGTGACCTATTTCCATAGAGGTTAGGAAATTTGGGTTGGGCAAAGCTGCTGCCTGCACTGTACAGTAAACTGTTTTGGAAGCCATGATTCTGGGAGTGAAGTTACAGTGATCACTACGAAAAGATGTGCCCATGCATGTTCCTGCAAATCTAACCGCATGTTCCTTGCAGCTAACATGTTCCATGCAAGCTAACCTAATCAATCCGACAAGCCTTCCTCTACTCTCACTGGTGTACATGAGCACATTTCTTCATTCTCCAACCGACCTCTGCCTTTCTTTCGCAATCCATCTCACCAAAACAGTCCAACGAGTTGTGCAGCTTAACAGACTTTCCTGCACGATACAGTGAACTACGCTCCCACCCAGCAATGCACTGCTTATAATTTCACTATGGATTAAATGTCCTCAGTGGTTTTAACTAAAGCTCCAAGGGGCCTTCAGAAAATACAGATTTTCTCGTTTATTGTCATGTCCTTTTCAAAAATCTAACTTTTGGTTTATTCCAAATTCCCTGCATTTCTGATAGTTAGGTCTTTTTAATACATTTTGAAAGTGCTCCAAGAATCTCCTGTTCAAGGTCCTTTCAGACTTTGACATTGATTTATTTGTCTGTTTCTAACTATGCATGACCAGTGAGATTCGATACCTAGGCACCAATTAATAGACACACTTCATGGCTTACACCCAGCCATGTGTAGAATTGAAATTCAAGCATATGAACACACACACACACACACACACACACACACACACACACACACACACACACACACACACACACACACACACACACACAAACACACACAAACACAAACACACACAAACAATTAAATTCCAGCAATGTTTTCAATATCAATTACGAGTCATGCTGGACCATATAACCCGATCAGGGAAATTCAAAGCATACGCCGTTCCAGTGGCTACAATGTTCTATTTTTCAACTGTAATCATTCCCTTTAATGATTACTTACAACTGCAAGGAAGCTACTCAAAACCCACAAACAGCATAGTAACAGATGACCGGAAATCCCAAACAAGCCTGCTGTTCTTGTGAACAAAACAAATACTCACTCTTCCACTCCACAATATCAACTCATAGCTTCCGCATGACTAAATAGGTTCCGCCTGTAGAACCGCTGGGAAACACCAAAACACCATGTGGTCTGACTGAACAGGAGACACACATGGCAAAAGGCAGCAGAAAAAACACGAAAAAAAACCTGCAGCTCTATCCTCCCACGAGCTCTGTACAGAAAGCGAATGTTCAGCGATCACGCAGCTTCTCCTGGCATGGATGCCGAGGCACAAGCTGATCCGTAGGTCTGAAGACGAAGAAGGAGCCACCACAACAAGAGTGGGGAGGAGAGACGAACGGGACGGTTGCAGCTGCCGCCCAGACACCAATGTGCTGCCTACGAGGAAGGGAAGGAAGGAAGGGAAGGAGGAAGGAGGGTGTGGGTGGAGGGAGGGAAGAAACTGGACTCGAGACTCACCTCCCCAGTTCTTATCCTCAGTCAGGGCTGAAAGGTCCAGACGGGGTACGTCCTCGCGGCTCTCCCCGCATTCCTGGTCTGAACTCCGGCCGATGACCCCCCTCCTGTCGACCGTCTCACAGCTGCTGGGCTGCTCCTGGATCTTCATGCTAACGAGCCGCGACTGCACAACCATGGAGAGATACAAAACAACGAGGGCTTGAGGGGAGCACGCTCCTTAAGTTCAGCCATTCACTGCTTCTGACTGGCCCAGCCTACCACAGCCCGAGCGGGGAGGAGGGAGTGAGACGGGGGGGTGGCTTGAGAACACTCCTGATTGGTCCTCCAGGCTGGGCAAAACATCCACCCATCTGCTTTGGTTGTGGGTGTGTGTCTAAGGGCTTCACACCCCTCCTTTTTTCCTCCTGTTGGTTCCCACCCCTCCCTCTCTGTCCAAACCCCCCCCCCCCCCCATCGTTGCTGTGCACATGCTCGTCTGAACTGCCTGTTCAGAGTTGTTTGTGTCCTTTAGTCAGAGCGGGAGGGAGAGAGAAGAGAGGGAAGGAGAGAGAACAGAGGGAAGGAGAGAGAGAGAAGAGAGGGAAGGAGAGAGTGAGAGAGGGAGGTAAAGGAAAGAAGCCAGCAGATAATTCGCCAGACGGCAGCGCTGGATGACTTGGAGATGTTTTCTCGTTCGGTTAAGCTGCAAACAGACAGATGGACAGACATGTCTTTGCCTTGGAAGCATGGAGGGGTGGTTGGGTGGGGCTTCTCTTTTCCCCTCCCCTCTCGTCTTTCATCTCTCCTGATCCCTCCCCATTATTTCCCATACATTTTCTCTCCCCTGATCATTTCCCTACCCTCTCCACCTATACCCGTGTAACTCCACCTATACCCGTGTAACTCCACCTATACCCGTGTAACTCCACCTATACCCGTGTAACTCCACCTATACCCGTGTAACTCCACCTATACCCGTGTAACTCCACCTATACCCGTGTAACTCTGCAAATTCCACCGCCTCTGTTTCGGTCTCCTGTTACTCTAATATCTCGCCCATCCCTTCTCAATGCACAACGAGTGGAAGCTTTGTGGACATGGTTCTTAAAGCTGACCATCAGTCCTGTCGGAGTCTAGACTAGCAAAACGCAACAATCGCTATCCATTACTTAAGTGTATTCAGCAGGCTGGTCACGCAGGCAGCGTGTGCATATAGAATGCACTTCACTTAGCGCTAAGCTGCAGGGGCTAGCGGTCACACGCTACCTTCTCAGCCCCAGGGCGGTACCTTTTTGCGAACATAACATGCTGCTTAATGCCACATGTCGACTCCCCACACCACGGGTATACAAAATGTGAGGGGGGGGGGCGGCAGAGAAATTGAATTGCATGAATCAACATATTTTTGTTAGATTTGTTAGTGTTTTCTAACAAAATGTAACAGTTCTCTATTATTTGATACGTGTACGATACAAACACGTTATGCGCATAATTTCATGACACTGTCACTTCACGTTTTTAATTACAACCGAGAGCGGGGTAACACAGAAATTGTCACTGACTCTAAGTAACATTTCTTTCCAGTTGTTGGAGGCTCATAGTTGGTCCCAGGGAAATATGCAAGGTACTTCTGACAACTGAATTCAGAAGATATTTTACATCAGGATACAGACGTTGGTGTTTGGGTGGAAACACCTCTGACCTTCACTCCAATGGTTGCAAGTTTAAATCAATTTCTAAACCATAACTGAATACATAACCTCACTACTGTGATACCAAACAGTAACCCTTAACTGAAATTTGTAACATATCCTACATTTGTATCATATATCAACTTGTAATGGCACTGTGAAATGCACCCTAACATAAGTTGTCTATTACAGAAGTACGTATATTATGTTACATATTAACCTGAGATTACATTAGAGTGAAAGTGGGGCTTTCTAGTTTGCTAATTAACAGCACTGATCAAAACATTACTGTAGCATGTTACTTTTCATAGCAGTTAAATAGGGACTTGAGGACAAAGGTTCAACAGGAGACAGGAAGGTACTATAAATGCTGGACTGATTTATTTACCCAGAACTGGGGATGATCACAACAAATGTTGCCTGCTATACTATAACATGTACAAAGATAGGCTAATGTAGTGTTTGTACTGTCAGTATATTTAGGACTCAGTCTGCAAAAGAAGAAAAACTGGAGAATTAAACTGAGAAAATGCCCCCAAATGCGCACAAATTGGTGGAGCCAAGGGGGAAAAAGAGAATCATGGTTAGACCATCCACACAATATGCCAGTTAATGGTTTTGGTCTTTGCTGGCTTACTACACAAAACGATTATTTAGCAATGGAGGCTCAATAGCATACAGCTCCGGAAAAAATTAAGAGACCACTGAACCTTTTTTGTTCCTTTCCAAAAAGTAAAAAAGGAAAGAAATTGGTGCAGTGGTCCCTTGATTTCTTCCGGAGCTGTATTTAAATTTTTGCCATGCTGTTGATTTCATTTAATCACCTAACTTGTGCCTTTATAGTCTGGTCAATCTGTAAGCAGCAGTTCACTGCATGCCCATACATATCAAACAGCTGATTGTTGTTTGGGCTTTGTTATCAGCCCTCTGCGGACAGGGCCTCTCATAACAGTTTGGTTGAGTCAGTGCTACATGAAGGTGTGTGAGTGTGTGTGTGTGTGTGTGTGTGTGTGTGTGTGGGGGGGGGGGGGTATTCTCTGAAGGGAGGCCTAATGTCTCAGACTTCGTAAATGCCTGCACCAAATGATCCAAGACACAGCACCTCTGTTATAATGGCAGCGCCTCAGTGTCACTGACGATGCTGTGTATGATTGGTGACTAGCGGGC
>JACXGJ010010692.1:0-21358 GCA_016801105.1 Esox niger
ACTGGGGCTAGAGAGAGTAGGGACTGGGGCTAGAGAGAGTAGGGACTGGGGCTAGAGAGTAGAGACTGGGGCTAGAGAGAGTAGGGACTGGGGCTAGAGAGAGTAGGGACTGGGGCTAGAGAGAGTAGAGACTGGGGCTAGAGAGAGTAGAGACTGGGGCTAGAGAGAGTAGAGGCAAGGAAAAGCCTGAGTGATAGTTAACAGGCAGGTTAAGTTAAAACTTTGTCAACACTTAGCCCCTCCATACGAGAAGTAAGAGCAAAAACATTCAGAAAAAGCTAAAACAATATAATTTATCATGGTAGTTACTGCCAATGAAATGAAAGTAACATGAACATATTGACTGGCTTTCTTCAGCTAAATGTTGGCTTGACTTGCACAAAGTGTACAGAGTAGTGTACATGGCTCCATCACAAGATGAGTGCACTGATAATAAGTAACTTAAGTACAGACTGTTTGCTCATCAACGATGCACCCCACCAGGGCCCCCCCACCCCATGACAAATAGCTCACCGTTGAGACAAGCTACCAAACTGATTGAGCCGAGGCCTGGGATCCGACACTGAGACGCGTTGCCTATTTGTTGATTACTATTGACTTTCTTTGATACTTAATTAAAATAAATCAATAACTCGGAGAAAGACAAATCGCCATGGTTTACACATACTTTAACATACCATTGTACAGTGGAGGAGGCTTCTGTTTGGCAGCACTGTAGCTGCATTAAGTGGAAAAGCTCTTAACAGGTGAAAAACAGGGCCTTCAGATCGATTCCCAGTTTTTCTCCCCAATCAAAGAAAGTGGCCCATAAATTAAGCTCATCGGTGTTATTCTGTGGACAGCTGTGATGCACATAACATCTGCTCTCCACCTCGTCACTAATAAAGGGCAACGACGTAGGCAGCATTGTCCTCTAGGACGGGGTTACGGGGAGGGAGGGGGGTCCAGGACAGACGGATGCATCACCTGGAGTTCATTCGTCCGCGGAGCTTCTTCGCCTTCTTGCGCGCCTTCTGCCTCTCCTCTCCGTCCTTCACACTCTCCGAGGAGACAGTGCTGTCCGTTATGATGTCCACTATGTACTTCTTTAACGAAAGATGCTCCTGCAACACATGACAACATCCCAGCTAACGTCATTATCTCCTCATGAAATTGAGACGGAAAAGGGGCAAAGGTGAGTGAATTAGGCTTTTTTTCGGAACAGGGCCTGGTTACCTAGGGAACCATATTCCTTCCTTAAACACACAACGAATGAGTCAACCTGCACCCAACATGTTTTGCAATATAGCCAACACTCCCCCTGATGAGCTCATCCATATCACAGGGATATATCATATCAGACCGGATGGCCTATCATCCAAAAGCAATGATCTTCAAAGAGCTTAAAGCAGTTAAACAGAGAACACCAGCTCAAAACAGACCTGCGGCCAATTATAACAGAAAAAAGGCCATTGTATCTAAGAACCGTCAATCTGCTTCAAGTATAACAGTATCCAATTAAACGACAGCTGTGTGACCATTATGTGGCATATCTACCTCTGGGCGGAGCAACTGTATTCAGTCATTATCAATTGTAACACTGATGGCTGTCTGAAACCACATGCCTATGGTAATGCCAGAGGGGGTGGAGGGTTTCTTTCTAGCCTTGTGGGTACTACACAGGACCTGTCAGATTAGATGATACCATTTCCAACAGGAGACCGAGGTATGTAACCTAATTTCAAGAACATGATGTATGGGCAATAATCCAATTAGCCAATTAAGCTGTCATCCAGCACCCTGGAGAATGGGATGGTCTGCTAGATAACAGTATCTGTCCAGCAGCTTAAACTGTGTGTGGCTTATCATTCCTTTTCTTGTCAAGTGCTGGCAGTGCACCTGAAACTTGAATAGGGGTTTCAGATATAACCACTGAAAGACAGGTGTCATCGTAGGACCAGAGAAGATCAACAGTTAACCATGTGCTCAAACATCCCTGATAACAGAGATCAAAAATAGTATTAGGAATAAACTACTATTTCTTTGTGTTGTTTCTATGTATAAATAAAAAGTCAGATAAACCTGATTGTGAGCCAGTGTGTTCCGTGTCATATTGTGTAGTTGGACCTGTTTGTCATGACTGTGGTTCTGCAGTGACTCTGAACGGCAGTTGTTCTGTAATCTCTCTGAGAGCCTATCCACTGCTTCTGCCATTTACTCAACGGAATTGTTTTAGCAACACCTCAAAGACACGACCCATCCCACAATTCCATCACCACGTTTCTATCAGACGATTCGATGGGATTGTATACTGTACATTAATGAGTGCCATGTCCCAGCCGAATCCTTATATGTGAACCTGCAACTATTTGGGAGTTTGTGTACGTTGTCAGTGTGACAGACCGGTATCGGGCAGTAACAGGACTACAATGGCCCAGAGAGCTACAGAGTCGAGCCTGAGAACAGAGGACACTCACAACACCCATTCGCACACACTGGTTCTGTCCTACAGGGAGAAACTAGAGAGCCTCCTACACATCACACCCATAGCGCCCCAAAACAGGCCTCTTCAGACACACAATCTAAATGATATGTTCCCCCACCACCTCTTTTGTCCAGGACAATGGCTGCTGTGGTTGGCTTTCCAATTGGTGTCAAACAGACAGCTGGATGTCATGTTGAGTACATTGTGACAGCAAACTTATCCAGTTGCACACCATCCAAGCAACTGTTCACAGGGCTGCTTTTTTACACAGCTCAAAGCGTTCTGTGGCATTCAAGTAGCAGGGGCAACGCTTTACAAAACTGAAAGACAAGAATTTCAGAATCACAAAACGATTGTTCTCTACAAGATCCGCTAATTCTTTGGCACTTTGTTCATTTACACAAGTATAAATCTGAACTGCAACTCCAACAGTCTCTTTACATCTCTGCACACTTTGCTCTAACAGCCTGGCAGAGACAGGGTTACCTCAGCTGGCCCTCTGCGTATTTCAACAGTGGTCTCCGGCCACCAGAGGGGATTCATCATCAGCAAGACCCTCATTAACTGCTGGCTCCAACATGTCAGCTCCTATACGGAGAGCCCATCACAGCAGAGTGATCCCTCTGGTGGCCCAGAACGGTCCCCACAGGCCGGCTTTCAGAGGCCCAGAAGAGGGTGCAGGAGAAGGGCTCGGAAGAAGTGAGTATTCCCACGGAGGTCCCTACTGTTTCTGTGCTGCTGTGTCAGGGGTGACCAGTGAATAACACCAATGTGTCAAAGGCAAAGGGTCCTGGACATTGCGTGTGTTATATTAAGACAGGCCAGGTGACAAGCAATAAGTGTGAGTAAAGGGAGTAACTGCAATCCAAGCCATTCTCTCAGCACATCAATCCAGCCCTGTTGATAATCGTTGTATTTCCAATTTAATTCGCAAGTCCATCAAAACGGTATAAAATGACTAAATATAAAGCCTCTGGGCATCTGCCTCCTGACATCAGTGAAAAACTATGTAGTGACCTCTGTACAGTTCATCCAACAATCTCCATTTTAATTAAAAATCTCTCATTCCTACAAGAGTTATGAAACCAGTAGCTGGAAAATACTTGGCGGATGCATAATGAAATACTTTACACCAAATTGAGAAGGCCTTAAAGACCAGCAAAGACTTTCAAAACAAGAGACCTCAGGCCAATTATCTACAGCCTGCCTGATTGTGTGCAACGAAAGCATATCTGAATAACCCATAACCAAATGAAAGTGTAGTAAACCCTAAGAGAATGTCAAGCTCACTGTCTAAATTCCATTACAAAAAGGGATAGCAATTTTAGACAGAAGAAAGGCCATCCATTCCAATCATATGGACCTGTAGACTAAGGTGTTTCACACTCCATCCAGCGTTAAAATGGCAAACCAGTTGCATGGTTTGAAGGTTGTCTAAAAAGCTAGTGTGAAAGTAGCTGTGGCTACAGTACTATATTGGAGAGTTCCATTCCTTTTCTGCCACTGCCTTGTTTATCATACTGTCAAATGGAGAAATGGGCTGGAGTTGGAAAGCAAATGATTTAGAGTGGAAGGTGGGGAGATTAATTATCAGCCAGTAAGAACAGGTTTGAATGAAGGAGCTGCCGGGGCCAAAGGTGCTGAATATAGCACCAACAGTTGTCAGCTTCACAAAGAGCAGCATGCTGAAAAGGCAATCTCATATTGCAGAGCAGGCCAGAGAAGCCCGCTTCCTTTAACGAGAAGCCTTCCCATGAAAAGCACTAAGTGACAGAACGGCCTGTAGACAAGGGGTGAGGTCACCCCTCAACTGAGCCACTGAACCCTAACTGTTTACATTTCAAGGCCCATTTATAATCTCACAAAACCCAACATGAGAGCCTGACATATGACTGGATTCATAAACAATAATAATAATAATGAGCCCATCATGAACAACAATAAGCTGGAGTTATCATCGCAGATAATAGGAGTGCTACTCTTTTATTGGGACGCTGGATCCTTAAGTGTGACGCAGTGTATGCGCGTGGGGGTACAGACCACTTCCTCGTCAGACAGCTCCCGTCCCTGGATGCTGCTGCTGTCTCTCACAGCCTGCTGGTGCCTCTTGCCCTTGGTGTGGCTGTACAGGTGCACCTCCGTGGTAATCTGCAAACACAAACACAGGGTCAGAGGTCAAAGCAGCAGGGGTCAACAGGGTCAAAACCCACGGGAAGCCACAAAAACTATACATATATATAACTATAAACAGAGTTTAATGTCATCCTCTCATCGCAGACTGAATTGTGTGAACTAAGGCCCTTGCAGGTGTCAGGCATAGAGATATCTTGAATTACCCGATGCTGTCACAATCGCTTAAAGCTCAGACAAAACAGGTCAGGGAGGAACCTACGTGTTTTTACAATGAACAGCAGTAATGATGCATTTCCACTGTGCTAAGTAGAACAATAAAAGAAAAGAAACTGATATTTTCGAAATGTGCAAACTTTTTTTGTTTCCTTGGACAGATGTGGGTGCTATAGGTTTGAGAGGAAGTATTTGACATTGATAACAGAAGGTTGCAAATGTATAGCAATACAAGTCTCTTCAAACAGCATGTGATGTCAGGCAGAAGACAAGAGCCCTGTTACATTGAAAAATACATTAACAGATATAGCACAGTGAATACATGTAGTACAGTAAATAAATGCTACATAAATAGTGTTTAACAACAATATTGTGAAGATATACTGTGTCTGTGTCAATGATTTACTGTCCCACTGTCTAATGTTTCTTCTGTCATTCATGCTCCTCACATACAGAGAGACCATACACGATGGCATTTCTGGAAAACAACCAACTGAATAGCCCGCACGGTAAACTACATAAAACTGAGGGAAAGACTGGACTGGACACAGACAGCAGCATTGGATAAGTGGAGATGATTAACCCGAACAGCGTGAGGTTGATGTAGCCGTTTTATTCCACACATGGCTAGAACAAAGCCCATTATGGATGGCCTCTGTTTAATGTCATTAAGTAGAGTGCTGCCTGCTGACCTATAGATGATCCCTGGTGTCAGATGCTGGCCAAGGTCATCTGACATTTTAACAAGATTCCCCCCTCTCTCACACTCCTCTTTATCTGATGCAAGTTGGAACTCCAAGGTGTCTTAACCCTGTTGCAGAGAGAGCAGAGCTGGTCTGCCAGAGATAAATGTGCCTGGCAATAGATTTGTTGCCTGTCACTGGAAAAGCATAATAATGCCCAGCCATGAATCTCCACCCCAGAGTTCACGTTTAATCAACGCAGTTAAATCCTCATTTTAATTCTCCAAAATCCTCTGAATCACCTTCTCGTCAGCATTTTTACACGAACCCTGGAGGGGACATCCATAGCTAGCCGACTGCCACAAAACTACAGCTGCCGATTTCCCTCTCGGGTTATGTTAAGCATGTGAGCCAATCAATCTCACATATTAGTGAAAGGAATTAAGTTAATGAAGTTAAAGGTTAATTGAAGTTGACAAAGCTAATTCTCATTGACATTCAAGCCACGTGGTTTTACAACACAGAGCCTGTAGTCTAATGTTACCACAAACCTGCTGTCTAGTCAGACAGTCAGATGAAGTATTGGCCAAGGACAATGCGGTACCATAAGAACTCACTATCATCTACACTGAAAACAGCACTAATGAATTTCGTTTGAATATAATCCGACCCCACAGACTACAACAGTCTACATACCACAACGTTGCACAAGGAGCACTGTTTCTTGCGTTCGTAAGGCGTCAGTTTGGGGGCATAGTCGGTGTTGGCGTGTCGGCCACTGCTGAGCTCTGCAGCCTTCTCCTTCCTCTGCTCAATCTGCTCCATGTGCCTGCGACTGCTTTCATCATGCTGGGAACGACCAAGTTCAGGAGGTCATGACATGGAGACGAACTGCAGTCAGGTCATTTTGCCGCCTCATTTTACAGCCTCCTCACTGACCTTCATCTGGATCTTCTTCTGGAGCTCCTCCATGGCTTCCTGTTGAGCAGCACTAAGAGCTGCCAGACGCTCCTCGCGGTCTCTGTGCAGAGAAGGGGCATTCAGAAACAGTGAGCAGAGGAGCCCATCTGACGCAGCACAGCGTAGGCCCTGTCAGGGGTCTGATCTGTGATCCAGGGGCCAGTACAGACCTGGCCCTTTCCCGTGCCGCATCCTCCCTGGCCCTCTCCTTCTCCTGCTTCTGCTGCTCGATACGTGCCTCCTGCTCCTTCCTCCTCATCAGCAGCTCCTCTACCCGCGCCTGACGCTCTGCTTCCAGAGCACGCTTACGCTCCTAGAGAGACAAACAGGATCACAGCCTGTCAGTGGGACTCTAGACTGGGGAAGACAGAGAGGCTTAAGAGGGCTGTTGTGGATATCTAATGTTACCTGCACAGCCTCGTCTCTGGCCTGCTTTTCCTCCTGTCTCCGACCTCTCTCCTCCTGCAGCTCGTTGAGACGCTGCTCATACTCATTCAGCTTTGCCAGCACATCATGCCTCTTATTCTGGGCCTCCAGAGTGTTGATGAACGCTATCTCATTTACCTGCCAAAGACATACACGATTGCACTTGTCAAACAACCAAAATCACAGAGGGAAAAAAACAAACAAAGAAATGCTCAATTGATTATAACAGTTTGAAGTCTGCCTCTTCTGCAGTTTGCGCTTGCCTTTTTATGTGATCCTGTGTAGTAGCTTTTAAGACAATTCACGGTAATCAGGTTTCCATCAAACCTTTATAATGCAAGTAGGCCATACAAACTGAATTTACTAAATAATGGATGCTCTGCTATTCATTTCTCAGTATAGTTTTAAAAATAAACATTATTCAAGAATACAAATAAAATATTTGGTTTCTAACTGTACATTCCAAATATTGATTAGACAACATTTGCTGGGAAATGAACGACCTCTGGTTCTAAAATGTATTACGTAAAACTAAGGGCAGTAGAAAGGTCTTATATAAATATTGATATAATAACCATCACATGGAAGTAAACTGAACGACAATATGTTGTGGGGCTTTCCCACTACACCTCAGGAAAGCAAATACATTACCATGAACATCACAGGTTGGAAATAGAACATGGTGGTGAGCTTACATGTATTCCTTTCTAATATTTATAAGGGCTTTAGTGGCATTATTGATGAATGGCTACCATTTAAAAAAATTATTGAAACATCATATCTCATCACTATGCATGATAATCTTATGTAGGCTGGCCTAGTCAAACTGTATTGACAGGGCACACAAGCTGCTGGCTAGACCACATTTGTCAAGACCAAAGTGGGCACATTTCCGAATACAAATATTGGAATAGCTGAATATGGAATGGAAACATAATTACATGTTGACAGCGCAAGAAAACATCAGTGAAAAGGGTCATGAAATATATTTAGCTGGGTGGGAATGCACTACTAGCATTATGACTAGTAGTAGACTGGGGGTTCTGGATGAACTAAGCAAATACTATAACCACCAAAACCATTTCAAAATATTCAGAAATACAGAATACATTGATTAAAAATTATTTGGGCAATGATATTCTCATGCAGAAAGAATTGTCACAATAAAGTTAGCATGTTTCATCAACACTTGCACTGGGTTAAAGTAGCGGTAGGAATCCTTTAAGCACATGGGACATGTAGCCTATAAGCTTCATGCTGGCTATACCCGACCTTCTGAGCTTGCTACACAGGAGATACAATAGGTCAGTCCGGTACCTTGGCCTCCTCTTCCTGAGCCTTTTTAACTATTGCCTGTAGCTGCAGCTCTCGCTTGAACTCTGCATGGACCAACTTCTCCTCCATCATCCTCCTCCGCTGGTCCAACAACTCCTCCTTCCACTTTCTCACCTCCTTCTCCTTTGATGGGGAAAAGACAGGGAGAGACAGACTGCTTGTTTTGGCTTATTTCACTCATGGAAAGTAGATTTGAACAAGTACTCACCCCCTTAGACTCTTCCATGTTGTGATTTATTTGGACTAAATTGTAATTTTGAAACATATCATTGAACAATAAATGACTAACACACCTTGATTAGTGCTAACCCTAACCCCTGAGCCACGTAAGAAACATATACAGCTGCGATTCCACCTGTGAGTCTTCTGGGGTACATTTCTAAAAGCTTGGCATGCCGGGACCCATAATTCATTACAAACTTCATGCTCTGTCAGGTGTTGGTTGATCATGGCTTTATGATTAAGGTCTTCACATAGACAAAAAAGGAAGCGAAAACATAGGCTACTAAAATATATTCTTGATCAACTCCAGTGCAGTTTTGGCCTTGTGGTGGTGGTGGTCCTTCTGAAAGCTGAATCCCAGTGTCTGGTGTAAAGCAGATGAAAGCAGGTGTGTGTCTAGGGTTTGGCTTGTGCAATGGCAGTTTGATACTTAGTCTGAAAAACACTCCAGTCATTGTCACACCATGATGCAGCAACCACCACACTTGAAAACTCCCTCAGCCAAATTGTGTTGGATTTTTGCTTTGTACGTACACAAAATAGCGTTTTCCTTGGACATTTATTATTTTGCAGTATGATGTTAGGGCCTGGAATATATTTTTCTGTACAGTATATTTTTTGTCTTATTTTCGCTCTGTTGTTTACGTAATATTTGGAGTGAACCACTGTCAATTGCTGTCCTTCATTGCTTAAAAAAGTCCTGGCCTGTAGTTTAATATTTGCTTTAAATGTAATTCCTGATCGAAATACCTGCAGACGTTCTATGTACAGGGTCAGAGGAAGCAATAAGCAATATTTTATATTTTGCATCAACCAATCAAAATTCAATAAACTTCAATCACACTTTGTAATGCAACAACATTTGAAAAAGTCATGAGAGGGTGACTACTTACTGAATCCACTGAACATTTCTCTAACCAATGTACACTGTTAAGGTTCCTTACATTCAAAGCAACCCTCTCTGGTTTGACGTCCACTGGGATTGACGTGACTATACACCACTTCATGTATTTATGTGGTTAATACTGAAGATTATTCAAAGGCTCACTCATCAAATGAACCAAAACAAATGTCATGAAAGACTGTTGATCTTGTGCTACGTTTCTCCCAGACACGTCTGTGGCCAGCTGGGCTGTGAGAAACTGACATATTTAGTGATTCTATCTAACAGTGTGTCGACAGAAGCACTCCTGATGGCCAGGCTTTTTCCCGTTGGCTCTGCTTAGCATGGCATCTTACCCTCTCTAGGAGCTTCTGCAGTTTGTGGGTCTTCTCATCCCGTAGTTTGTCTCGGAGCTGCTGGGCCTTCAGCTGCTTCTCTTCGTGTTTCTTCTTGGACTCTGCAATGGTCCTGTCAACCCCCCAAAAAACAACTGACATGCTGACTTTTGCCGAAGTTGTCCAATTAGGGGAACAGAAACGTGCAAGACATTTCTTCTAAAAAACCTCAGAGTGACTTTGTGTTTGTGTATGCCTAACCTTTTGCGAGAAGGTGAGGACAGTTTCTCATGCATGTGGATTCCATGGCCAGGGGGTCTCGAAGGCTCCTCCTCCACAATGTCCCCCCAAGAGGTGCTCTGTCGCCAGGGCTCCCGCGCTGCAGAGAAAGAGGAGTCTGCACATTGACCACATCTGTGTCTTTAGCAAAAGCATCAAAACAATACATTTCCTCATACACCATTAAACTAGTAAACCGGAAAGAGATTTACCGTCATAGTCGGCTAACATGTCACTCCAATCCATGTTGAGTCCAACTCCACTGCCAATACTAGCCTGGAGAGGAGATACATTCAGTTTATAAGCTGTAACAATCGCATGGATATCACAAAGTAAGGAAAATCCAAGACCAACATCATTAGTAATACAGTATTCATATTATTATTTGTAATATCCATACAGTAAGTTGTAATATACATGTAATAAGTTGTACTATCCATATGATAAGTTGTACTATCCATATGATAAGTTGTACTATCCATATGATAAGTTGTACTATCCATATGATAAGTTGTACTATCCATATGATAAGTTGTAATATCCATATGATAAGCTGTAATATCCATATGATAAGCTGTAATATCCATATGATAAGCTGTAATATCCATATAATAAGTGTTAATATCCATATAATAAGTGTTAATATCCATATAATAAGTTGCAATATCGATATGATAAGTTGTCCAATTCATATCATAAGTTGTAAAATCCATACGAGAATTTGTAATATCCACACGGTAAGTTGAGGCTGCCTGAAACGAGATACACATGACCTAGGAAGTGTGTGTCTTACAGAGAATTCACTCTCGTTGTCGGTCTCCAGGTCATTGTTCTCAGCCTGAATCTCTCTGGTCAGCTGTTCTTCTTCAGCGATGGCGCTGGCAATAGCCTCCTCATTGGCTTTCTCCAGACGGTCAGCAAGCTCCTCCTTTTTGGCCAGGACCTCTGCCATGGACTGGGGCTGGATACACAGCACACACACACACACACAGAATAACTGACAGCACCTTCTGTGATTAGTGCCCCTCAAAGGATGAGGGCTGGACCTATTCTCTGCCAGCTCGACATGGTCGACATTGCTCATACTAAACAGTTTTTAGACAGCATTGTCCAATCCTGCCACAATGCAGATGAAACACAGGTGCACATTAAAACAAAGTAACAACTCAAAAGAAAGAAGCAATGCTGATAGGCAACAACAGATCACCAACAGATCACCATTGCCTGATGCATCTTCCCGTCATAAACCTGACGCATGTTCCCTGCCACTGCATTCCACACTCCACAGAAATAACAAACCGTGGGGCATTGAGTCGGTAAAAACATCACCCACCGAAGTCTCTCAACACTTGTTGTTCATCTATGCATTCGTTTTCTCCAGAAGTGATAATGACAACATAGTATTCGTGGGTCTGCCCTGAATTCTTTTGATTCAGTTCCGCAAAGAACCTCTGTTGTCTACCTGTTTCAGCTCCTGGTCTACAAAGACCTAAATGGAATGTATAAACCTGTAAACCTCGACACACTAAACGGTCAAGTCACACCAAGCTGCATCATGCACATCAAGGACCTGGCTTCAAACGATGTGGGACCAACATGACTATGGATTTCCCGTCCCGACTACCTCAGGGCTGTTCAGACTGAGCTTGCAGGCATCTGATCTACCACGCGAGTCGTAAGAGTAAGAAGTTTGTCTCGGAGCGGCTGGGCCTTCAGCTGCTTCTCTTCGTGTTTCTTCTTGGACTCTGCAATGGTCCTGCCGACCCCAAAAAAACAACTGACATGCTGACTTTTGCTCAAGTTGTCCAATTGGTGGAACAGAAACGTGCAAGACATTTCTTCTGAAAAACCTCAGAGTGACTTTGTGTTTGTGTATGCCTAACCCTTTTGAGACACGGAAACGCTACCCACATCCCCCTCACCAACAAGGACGGTGCTGAGCCCATTCACATCAACCTATGTGAGATGTGAAGGCACTGTTGGAATGTTGGGTCAAAGACAAACTCCTGGCCACAATGTAGCATCTATACTATGAGGTACTGAATTAGACCACTATGGGGACAGCTTTGTTATGTTTTAATATCTATTTGACCTTTTATTTGAAGCATTTTGAGGATTTTCATATTTTCTGCATTGATTTTAATATGCATTAAAATCAACATACAAAGTTGATTTAAAGAAAATGATATCTGCTAAAGCGGTGAATTTGGGATGGCCTTGGTATTGCGATTTAAAACCACAAAAAACATCAAACCCAAAAACACACGTGCACATGATCAATCACAAGATCACAGACGAGGAAGCATTCAGGACTCATGCAGAACAGGTTTATTGTGAGGCTAAAGAGATGGTGGAAGGAGGCGCAGCCATGGGACAAGTTAACTGACATGGCACAAAACCCTGAAAGGCCCGTAGGAATAAATACTTACTAGATTAAGATAAATACCTTGACGGAGTCCAAAATATCTCGACAGTTAGTCTTCCCTTAGTCACAAATGATTATTAGGCACGGCTGACAGGATCCATCTGATTAAATGCAGAAACTATTTTTGATTGTTACTGAATTGGAGGCAAAAATAAACCTGACACATGACAGCTGCTGATCTCTAAGGCACAGCAGACATACAACAGAAAACCATCAGGCCACAGACCATTTTGAAGAACCAATTCCACACCATAGCATATCAGCTGGGATACTTAAAAACGGACCAGCAGTCTGCCAGATACATGTGGTTTTACAACAGGCGCCCCATGTCCATCCACACAGCCAAACACCAACACCTTCAGGTAAACTGAAAGAGGTAGACTGTTTTGGACTTTAGTGTCAGATCTGACATTTTCTGCATCTATAGTCTGCTGACAAAAATGATCTAGAGATACCGAAACCGTCTGCACATGTGCAGTTCCTGGGCTCCACATGTTTACTCACTACACACAGTCTCTACTCAATTGTAGAGAATGTCTGTAAGATCACAGTGATTACAGTATTCTAGGCTAAATAACAGGACTGAACATAATAACATAGTATAACAAAAACACCACTGCATTAGATAGAGAAATGTCATTCTTCAGTGCAGGACCATTCAGCATTTCAAAAGGATAGCTCACCCATTTAGACATTGTCTTATATCCCGTTTTTTTATCCCCCAAATAGTTTCTTTAATATTCCGTTTTTTTTCAAAGATCTTTTAGTTTATAATCATCAAGTTGTATAATGAGAATCTTATTTTTGATGATGTCTGCACTGAATAAATACCACTATTGCAGTGAACAGAATCAACACATGCGCATAATATCTTTTTTTTATAGTTTTTTGGCACTTGAAATAAATTGTCCTTTATTTTGAAAGTGTCCTGCCTGCCTGTCACGGGGCTGTTCTGAGGGGGCTGTTCAGCCTGTCATGTCAGCACATTGTGGCTGGAGGTTGTGTAGATTTACTTTGTTTAGGCGGCGAAGGCCTCTGGGGATTCCCAGACCCCCCCACCCTCTGCCCTCCCCTGCTCCTCCATCTCTCAGCACTCACAGTGGAAAGCTCTGTGGGGTCCGGCACACTCTCCAGTTTCACCGCTGCCATGGGACTCTCAGCCGGTCCTGGAGCAGATGTTGCCATGCCATGTGATGCGCCCCCCGCAGCCCCCGTGTCCCCCAAAGCACTGGGCCCGTCTGTTGGGGCTTGGTCTAGGGACAGAGGGGGGGCTAGGGAAGGGTCTGGTGGGGTTAGGATTGGGACTGATGATGGGGTAGGGTCTGTGGCTTGGGTAAAGGTAGGGTCTGGTATGGGGTGAGGCGTGTCCTCACAGTGTGCTTCGACACACTGCCCAGAGTCTTGCACACTGTTTGCTGGGGGCTGCACAGACACAGACACACAGACACAAACACACACACACACACACCATTAAAATCCATGCATATTCCAAGCATATCATGAAAGCAGTAACACCAAATTACACACACCAATGAAAACACACATCGTGCAGGGAGGTTTTGCGATCATGCCCGTAACACCAATAATACAAGTCATCTTTTGATCATTGGTTAATATTATGCAACACTGTCTTGAAAATAAAAATTAAAAACTAACAATTAATGAGTGGTCCAAACCTCATGTACCAATCATGATCCACTCAAAGGTTATTGGAGGGTTAACCCTTGATGGATGGCTAAAACTAGAGGGACTCAATGGAGGCCAGAGCAAGGGAAAAAGTTGCCTCTGAAAGGCCCACTGAATGTATGAGCCTAGTGCCTAAACAGACAGAACATTATGTGTGATTTAATCCAGTCCTTGTCTATTAATCATCCATAGCACTGACATGTATTACACTTACAGCAATACTACAATATTCATTCATGTATTCAAACATAACTGGCATATAACTGTTAGTGCAACTAACTCTTGACATCTTCTAAGCTGGACCAGCTCCCCGGCTCCTCACCCCCTAAAAACAAAAATCTGACCACAGGTTATGAGATAGCAAGTTATAATAATGAGATGCACATCATTCTAACAAGCTACTTAATTGCGCTGCATTGCTGTTGTAATGTTTACAGTTTCCTTAAGTACCTATGTTTTTATATGGTAATCTACTACTTATGATATCAAAATATTTGTCTTTATGGGAAATCTATAAATAGCCAGAGCGCTGCAGGGATTTGGTAGAGACGCAGGTTGCTGACAAATAAGAACAATCTTATTTGTCTTGTCAAATCAATTCATAATAAAATACCCCTTGTGCATTTTCACCCACTCTGGGCAGAGTGGGTGGACACCCTAAAAATAAACAGTATAGAAATACCCAGCGTTCCTAATGTTTTGAGGCGTCGGGAGAGTATTCATTGCACAAGAGAAGAATTGAAGTCAATGTATGATCAATCATTAAAACAGATATACCCTGTCAACCCAGGCTGGCTATGAACACTGTTGCCCAAAACAATGTGCTGATGAAAAGGGCACAGTACCTCCATCACATGGCCCTTCTCTGAGTCCAGCTCCTCCAGGGGGACAGGCTCCTCAGGGATTGGCTGTTCACAGTGACTCTTGTCTTTGTCTAATATGCAGGGTCGTCCAGGAAGCGGTTGGTTCTCCGTGTCATCTTTAGGGATGATGTGGGCCAGAACTGGGCTGACCTTGGCTACCATGGCGGCAGAACGAGACCGTGCAGGACGACCACGCTGGACTGTCTCCCAGCCTTCTGAGTCCTTCTTACCTGGAACACGCAAATAAGAATACAAAACAAATGTTCATTGGCCCTGCTGTTAATCAGATAATACCAACGGGAACCATTCAACCCTGTCCAAAACAAACTTTTTGGCTCCCCTGCGAAGAGGACTGGTCATGAATGTTCCACAGCCTCATC
The DNA here is from genome assembly GCA_016801105.1 of Esox niger. Taxonomy (NCBI): domain Eukaryota; kingdom Metazoa; phylum Chordata; class Actinopteri; order Esociformes; family Esocidae; genus Esox; species Esox niger. The sequence continues at coordinate 15,288 of JACXGJ010010692.1, forward strand.
TTTGAAATACCAATGACAACTGACTTGTTTCTACTTTGGTCTTTAGGATACTGGCCACACAGAAGAACTCATCACCACAGCCTCAGCATCATACTGTAGCCTGCCTCCTTTATCACCAAACCGGCATTTTCACCAAACTTCCTTTTTTATGGGATTAGTCCTATGTTTTCATATGTGGATCTTTTCAAAGGTTGGCTAACTCCAGGTACATGTCACCACATAACAACTATTTAATGGATGATAGCTAGCAGCAGACCAGTGGCAAGTGAGCAATGTCATGTAGCTGAAGTCCCGAACGGTGAACAGTGCTGCGAAACTAGGAGCACAAGAGACGATCTGTGGCTTACGCAGCTTTCATGCAGAAGAATGCAAATTGTCTACTATTACTTTGTTGACCCTTCACTAAATATAGCGCTTGTGGTTGTAACCAAAGAGCTCTATTTTGGTCTTGTCACTCCAAAATTTAATTTGCCAGTGGCTATGAGGCATGCCAAGGTGTTGTCAGGCATATTGTTACTGGGATTATTTGTGGCATTGGCACAGTAAAGGCTTCTTTCTGGTAACTGGACCATGCAGCTCATTTTTGGTCAGGTATTGTGTTCCTTGAAATAACCAGTCTTTTTTCAGAGCAGCCTGTATTTCTCTTGAGGTTACTTGTGGGTTGTTCTTTGTATCCCAAACCATTGTTCTGGCAGTTATTGCTGAGATTTTTCTTGGTCTACCAGACCTTGGCTTGCAATCAAGAGATCCCTAAAATTACCACTTCTTAATAAGTGATTGAATAGAACTGACTGGCATTTGCAAGGCTTCGGATATCTTTTAATATCATTATCCATTTTTATAAAATTCCATTACCTTGTTACGCAGGTCTTTTTACTGTTAATTTCTGCTCCTCATGGCTCAGAAACTAGCCTGCTCAGTGCATCCACGTGAAAGCTAACTCACTGACTATAAACACACACTAATTCCATTTAAAAAGCCACAGGGGTTAAACCTGTGTATGTCACATTGTGTGTCTATAACAAGGCTAAACATTCAAGGGTATGTAAACTTTTGATCAGGGCCATTTGGTGATTTCTGTTATTATTATGATTAAAAAAGGAGCCAAACTACTATGTGATAATAAATAGCTTCATATGACTATTATCCTTAAATAACATATTGGATAATCCGTCATATTTTCAAAAGCATTGCCAACATTTAACTATTTCTGCCAGGGTATGAAAACCTATGAGCACAACTGTATTTTATTACATGACTATTTTGGTACAAACATTCACATACCATTGTGGCGGATAGCCTTCTAAGATTTAGAAGGCTATAATATAGGCTAAAATATACCCGCATTTGGCGCTTCATGGGTGTTCAATTCGGACCCTGGAACCATGTGTTTAAACACTTAGTGGAGGGAGCTCTGCTTACCTGGTTTTTCTACAGGACAGGTGTTGACTTGACTGGGGAGAGGGAGGGACTGGGAGGATTTGACCCTGTCAGCCCAGCTGAGACCGGTGTGGGACAGACCACTGAAGAGAAAACATACATATCCCTCAGAACCAGAAGAGACAAATGCCAACACACAGTAATTATTTCAATAAGACTACCAATGTCTACTCAAACAACAAATGGATGACCATAAACTGAGCAACTCAATCGGTCTCCCCAGGCTGGTGTCTGACCTCGTCTCGTCCCAACAATCTCAGGGTCTGAAGGAAGGTCTGAGGCAACAGAGCTTCTTTAAAATCAATACCCATTTCCTGCAGCATCCGATTACAGAGCACTGCACATATTGAACCGATGCTTCAGCAGTCTTTTACCACACTTATCTACACCTCTCACTATATGTGACAGGGATAGTGCGAGACTAAACAAATGAAATTAAACAAATGCCTTGCGATCAGCAATCAATCCCACCATCAGAATATCACCCAGCAGCCTTTACCATCCCAGACATTTATTAAATTATTTTGTGAATAAGCATTATTAAACTGCATTAATGACTAACTTTTACCCAATGAATGTAATTTCAGTCAGTGGTATGGTTTAGCATTTTATTCAAACTAGTCATAATGACAGTGATGCAATTGATAAAAGTCTAATAATGGTCAGTATTTTAAAATCCTTACATCTCAATGTGCCAGGTGCAGCCACTCATACCATATTCTCAGCGATATGTGCAATTTAAAGTTTGCATATGGTGTGGCTTCAATCAAATAATTGTAGATTAAAGGCATGCATTTAATACAGGATTACATGCATACTTGGGAAGGCATGAAACCAATGGATATTTCTATGAAAATCTACTTCCTGTGATTCAACACTGCAGTGTAGGCTGGGAAACAACACACACTGCAATCACCAGCCTTGTCCTGTCCCGCTTATGATTCGCACAGCATTATGGACTTGAAAAGAAAGCGTTGGAGATGCTCTTGATTAACAGAAATCCATTCACAGAAGTTATATAATTAGGCCTAGTGCTGTCTTATCAGAAAGCAATGAAAGAATTCATAATACGATGTTATATTAGCCACACCAGATCAATACATTTTTGTTTTATTGATACAAATTGGGTGGAGTCCAATCCAGTCTTACATGGCAAATACACTGCAATAAAACTAATCAAGCCAAACCATTACCTCCATATATGTAATACAGGTCCAAGTTGCATGTGAAAAAAACATAAATAAGAAAAAAGACTGGCGTCTTCCCAGAATGCGATAAGAGTAAAACAAATGGGGATTTTAAATGTTTAACGGTGCGTTCACAATGGCTGTAAGTCCTTATATTAACAGTAGGGTAAACAATTCAGTTCAGAAACACTGTGAAGACACACACAGTCTGAAGCACAAATGAAGTAATCTTACCCAAAGTTTAGGTTGCGCCGAGCAGTAGGAGATGGGACAATCCTGTCAGATGCAGGGCTAGGCTTCACATGGCGACCTGGGGACATCTTACGCACTTCCCATGCTAAAGATGTGGGCCTGGTTTCAGAAAGGACACAAAAACTTTTACCATTTTCATAAAATATTAATAAAATATAGTGCTATAGCTCATGGGGGATTTTTGTCTCACTAGATTTTTTTATGGGATCACCAAAATATACACCACCAACAATTCAGGTAGAGTTATGTATTATCAGCCTGTTAAAGAAAATTGGGATGAATGTTTATACCGTAGTCAATTTACAGCCAATAAGGTCCTTGTGCCAATAAAGTGGTGAATCATTTGAATTAAAGCCAAGGCCAGCATACTGAATTAATGTGCTGGTGACTCAAAGCCAGGAATAAGAGAGAGGAAGAGGGTAAAAGAAAGGATATACAGTGGATATAAAAAAAGTCCTGTTAAAATGCCAGGTTCAGCTGTTCTAGTAGGATTGTCCTAAAATGTTCTATGTTGCATCTCCAAGCAAAAGCCATGGCCCGCAGAGAGCTTCCAAAGCGTCAGAGGGATCTCATTGTTGACATTAGATATACCATGGAACACAGAGAAGACTGTCATCATCAAGTGGAGAAAATATGTCACAACAGAGACATTACCAAGAACTGGACATGCCTCTAAAATTGATGAAAAGAAAACTGGTCAGGGAGGCTTCCAAGAGGCCTACAGCAACATTAAAGGAACTGCAGGAATTTCTGGCGTGTACTGGCTGTGTGCTACATGTGACAACAATCTCCCGTATTCTTCATATGAATGGGCTATGGGATAGGGTGGCAAGAAGGCCCTTTCTTACAAAGAAAAATATCTAAGCCCGACTGAAGTTTGTAAAAACAAACAAGTACCCCAAAAGAACATAGGAAAATGTGTTATGGCCTTATGAAACCAAGTTTGAACTTTTTGGCCATAATTCCAAAAGGTATGTTTGGCACAAAAACAACACTGCACATCAACCAAAGAACACCATACCCACATTGAAGCATGGTGGTGGCAGCAACATGCTTTGGGGCAGTTTTTCTTCAGCTGGAACCGGAGCCTTAGTCAGGGTGAAGGGGATAATGAACAGTTCCAAATACCAGGCAATTTTGGCACAAACCAGCTTTCTAACGGACGTCTGAAGTTCACCTTTCAGCACGACAACGACCCAAAGCATAACATCCAAATCCACACAAGCATGGCTTTACCAGAAGAAGATTAACGTTTGGAATGGGCCAGCCAGAGCCCAGACATGAATCCAATTGAACAGCTGGGGGGTGATTTGAAGAGGGCTGTGTACAGGAGATGTCCTCGCAATCTGACAGATTTGGATCACTTTTGCAAAGAAGAGTGGGCAAATATTGCCACGCTAATAGACTACTACCCAAAAAGATGGGAGGGCTGTAAGAAAATCTAAAGGCGCTCTAACAAAGTATTAGTTTAAGGGTGTGCACACTTGCAATTAGGTTATTTTATATATATTTTCCCTCTCAAAGATTTCAGTTTGCTTTCAATTGAATTGTTCACGTAAAGGTCACGTTAAAGGTGAAAAACGTTCTGACATGATTTATCTTTGTTTTATTCTTTTACATTGAAAGAACCTGGCATTTTAACAGGGGTGTGTAGTTTTTATATCCACTGTATAAAATGTATAACCTGTTCTGCGCATCAGTTTTCTCTAACTTCTCCTGAAGTTGGATCCAGTCGATGAGAGCTTTAAAGTCCCGAACATAGTTGTCCAACATCATCAGTACCTCCTGAAAGAAAGACAAACACATTTCAGGCACAGGCAAGGGGCCAGCTCAAGAAGCCACCATCCCAAACTCATTCACATAAAAAGGACAGAACAATGAGCAATAACTATGTAAACATTTAAATAGATCATTGAAATAGATCATCAAGCCAGTGTTAAATCTGTGCTGTAATAGGTTAGCTCTGGAAACAAAGCCTCAGTGAAAGAGAATGGCACAGACCTCTACCCCCTCTGTAGTTTCTCCATTTGGGGAGAATCACAGAGGCTCTCTCCAACTCCAATCTCACAGCACTTTGGGGCACCAGTAATACAGAACCCGCCTGGCACTTCCATAACCCAGGGAGTGCTGTGCATCCGGGCCAAGCCCAGTCACAGTTGGTGAAGCATATGTCACCCACACTAACAGGTAAGAGGCCCTCTGTTCTGCCTATAACAAGGCAGGACAATAGAAGCACAGTCACATACATCTCCCAGTTCCACTGATCCACCACAAGAGATGGGGCTGAAATTACCACTGACATTACTAGTGCGGCCAAGACAAATTGGATTGACTTGTAATAATTTCTTGCTACTGGCAAGGCAAGAGCCTGGTGACGCCACCTCATTGTTCTTCTGGATACCTAATCTCATAGCCTTGGAGCTAGAACAACTATACCCACTATCCACACTATCGAAATTCAAAACTCCAACACCTAGACTACATTAGGATCCTTTTTAACTGTTTATTACTGTATTAGGCCATCTGATGCTAGTGTAATATTTGGAAGAGACCAAAGCCTGGTGTGACAGCGTGAGAACATGAAAGATTAAGACAAACAAAAAAAGTTTAAAATGCAGTGTAAAAAACTGAAGCTGAAAGAGCAAGGCAGATCCCTATACCGACTGTAAAATATGATGGACCTTGGATGGCATGTAAATATATATATTTTTTACTTTACCCAGTACTGGCATCTTTTGATCAAAAACCTTATTGCCATAAGTGGATATAACCGTCGATGACCCAAAGCAAACACTGAAGTCAACAAAGAGTGGGTAAATTTACTACAAAATGTAAGTATTTGTATTTGAATTCCTTTGAAATGCTGTGGTTTGAATTGTAGAGAGCAGTCCATAAGTGTAGACAGAAGGAAGTCACGACTGGAAAGCCGGTATGAATAAATGGTCTCTAATGCTTTCTCCAGTCTCATGAAAGAAAACGTCTCAGTGGGGAAATCTGTGTAGGGTGCACCAGGAACAGAATACTAGGGTGCTAAACATTACAAATATTGAAAAAAAATATATATATACTGTGCAAAAGATTTAGGCCCCTGATATTCAAACTAAAGACAATACTTGAGGTAAAAAATGCGCACACACACACACACACACACACACACACACACACACACACACACACACACACACACACACA
>JACXGJ010010693.1:0-21356 GCA_016801105.1 Esox niger
AAATACGCTGTGTAAGCTAATGCGGCCCTCTAAAAGTTGTTTATCAACACAGACGGTTCAGTGCCAGTGATATGTCAATTAATAATTTTTGGAGCCTGACGCTACTTTCCAGCCAATGCTGTTCCAGTAATCCCATTCCAGCCAATCACCTACAAGGTGGGCTTTACTCCTTGGTTTATTTTGTGAACTCGCATTTTACTCGGTAGGCAGGAAAGTTCACTTTCTGTAAGAAACTGTAGACAGCTAGAGACCAAAATGACAAACTGCCAATTCCTCCCTGGTCTACTACAGCATACACTACAAAAACTGTAACGAAGCAAAATAAGACTTAGAATTGCACAACAAAAACTGCAAAGAAGCAAAATAAGACTTAGAATTGCTCTCAATAACTAGCCACCAGGAACCATAAGCAAGTTTAAGAATAATGTTGAACTCAGTGACGGCTTCTTTTGGAACAGGTAATTCTATTTTTCAAATTAGTATTATTATTCGGAACTTTCTCCATCGATCATTAGTGCGGGGAACAGCTTTCTGATCCGGGGTAATTGCAATATGCTGCAATTGTTGTTTTTGTTGAAAAAATCCTACCTAGTGCAGCTTTAACTACAGTGGCAATGGGCAAAGTTTATTACTTCATAATATATATATATTATTTTTTCCACTGTACCGAAATCATATCTAAACGTGACAAAAAATGTGACGGTAAATACCAAAACCATGACTTACATACCGTTATACCCCTAGAATTAAATGCTTACAGCAGTAAAATTAATTTTGCTAAAGTACACAAGCAATTCATCATACGGCAAGACAAGGCTAGCCAAGTTGATCTCGACATTTAATTCCATTTGAACATGCCATTTGTTTGCTGAAGATGAGACTTAATGCAGAAATAACAAATAATAAGGCCTGACAGAGTATTACTAGAGAAGAGCTCCTGTTTGTAGTTAGCTTAATGGCTAGCAAATGTCAGGCAGGTTTTGAATATGTGACAAAATATTAAATAAACTATGTACTTATTAATTTGGAAATGTTAGTGCCTTAAAATAAGGGGCCTGTATATACAGATTGTGGTCACTACTAAATTGTGAAACTCATTAGTACAAATACACTCTAAAATAAAGGTTTTGAATCTTTGTTAACGCTAATAGCCTAGATAATTGGATGGAATAGGGCATAAAAGTTATTCTGTCCCTTAGAAAGGCAGTTAAAGCTAATAATTCCCAGGTCTTTGCTGTAAATGACAGTATACACTGATCAGCCAAAACATTATTACCACCTGACTAATATGCTATTGGTCCTCTGTGTGCTGACAAAATGGCAACGATTCGCCAATGCATGGACCCTACAAGACCCCTGAAAGTGTCTTGTGGTATCTGGCACCAAGACATTGGCAACAGATCCTTCAAGTCCTGAAGTTGTGGGGTAGAGCTGTCATGGATTGGACCTCTTGGTCCAGCACATCCCACAGATGCTGAATCGGATTAGGATCTGGAGAATTTGGAGGCCAGGGTAACAACTTGAACTCCTCCTCATGTTCCTCAAACCATCATTGAACAATGTGTGCAGTGTGGCACTGCACATTATCCTGCTGAAAGAGGCCACTGCCAACAAGGAATATCAATATTACTTCTCCTGTGAGTGGTCATAATGTTTTGGCATAATGTTCTCAGGCAGCTTTCCTGGTAAGATTAGGGTAAATAAAAACTTCATAGTAGCTTTTTTGTATTTATATTGAAAACATTTGGAGTATTGAGCCAAAATAATTTTTTTGTTTTTAAAGAGCATATGGAAGGGAACTGTATATACAAATCTCTTTTTTCGTAGGTGTGAACTTTATGACCCCTGACCCCAAGGCTCCTCCCACACCAAGTCCCTATCCATTAGGGGGGTTGATACATGCAGCCCTTCTGAGTAAAGAGTATCTGGGCCATGCCCCAGTTGATACAGGTAACATAACTTATCAATATGTTACCAACAATCACTATGCTGATTAATATGCTGCTGCTACTGTTTTAAACAATTAATAATAAACCCATACCAAGTGCATGAATAGAATCAAACGAGTTGTAAGATAATTGTGCACCGCGTGTGGTTGTGCGTTTAAATCATTTACCTTGATTGCAGGCACAACCACCAACCCTACACAGGCTGTTCCACAGCTTGGACACACTGAGCCTGCAGCCACTGTCATGTCACCAGGGGTGCTAACCACAGCCCTGACCTCATCACCCGCTGCCAGCCAATCTTTTACTGATAAAACTGTAACATCACCACCCACAGAGGAGGAGACCACAACCACTTTAATTACCACCACAACCATAACAACGGTGCACATGCCAGGTAATTGTGTGATGGGACTGCAAAACTAACATTGATGTAATGTTACATTGTAGTGTGTCATAGGCACTGTCATAGTTATTCATTCCAAAAGAGTTGACATTTTTGAAAAATGTTAGTGTCTCCCTGACATTATTCTGAATTTAATGAAGATTTTGACTTTCTTTCAACAGTGCAGTGTAATGCCAGTCTCTCTGGAACTGAAGGAATTGTGGAGTCTCCCGATCCTCTTTCCTCCTCCCCTTTCTCTCCTCTAGAGTGCACCTACAGCATCACAGTGTATCTGGGCTATGGAGTGGAAATTCAGGTAAAGCACCTTTTATTACCATAACACATTTTTCAATAAACACAAGAAACATACAGACTAATTTGCGGAGAATTTTATGAAAAAGTGCATGCACAAGAAACCTGAAGGGCTTGAACAGCCCTTCCCACAACAGATCATGAAAGCAACTTTTAGCTGTGCTGCAACTCCCCCTGTAGTAACCCCACAATCACCATCTGCCAGTTATTTGTAAATGCATTCACCTAAATGTTCCAGTACATGAGAAAGACTAGGATCTCATAGAGTTATGTCGTATTGTGTCGCAATGGCATGTGGGCAATTTGTCCGTACATCCGATGCCCAAGTCAGTACATTCGGTTAAATTTTTTGTAGTTATTTTGACTAAACTAGGAATTTGTCCACTTGATTCTAGGTTATTTTACACATTTATCAGTATATATTTACATTTAAAAAAGCACAATCTTTTCTATGTCATTCTTGAAACATGCTAGTGTGCATGAATGCTTTAGGGCACAGCAGATGTATGCTGCTATAGTAACCTAATTTTCAAACACAACATGTCATGTACATTTGTTTTGGTTGGGGTCAATGGAAAATGTGTAAAAAGGGGGGTCAATGGTCTCCCTCAGGTTTGCACCAGTAGCTCCCCCTCCAGGTTCCGCTACGTTACAAAATGTGTTGACTTAATGCATTCATGTACTGTATTGACCCATAGGCAGTATTCAATTGCATGCATATGGGACACAGATCTTGAGAGATTGGCCTGAGAGAAATCGCTTTGCTTTGTAAGGCCAGGGATTTTCTAAGGGCTTATTTATGGGGGACCAAACCTGCCATAATTAGAAATAAATATATACGTACATTCATCAATAAATATAGCTATATATAAAAATATAATTACATGTATTAAACAATATTATTTCCCGATTTATTTATTTCCTTAATCTTTCATTTCTGTACATTGAGTATTCATTTCTGTATTTCCTTGTCCTTCAATGTATGTCAATCAAAGTATGTCATGGTATCACCTTACTCCAATTGGTTTATTGGTATCAGATTTTGAAGAACGACTTTACATGGATTGGTTGCTGTATGTTTCTACACAAATGACTACGTAGACCTGGCTAACCTAGCTGAAAATACTAGAACTGATTATTTACTTTTTCGTGTTTAGGCTCTGAATGACAATTTGTTCTGTTTAGATGCTAACACACTGGTTGAACATGTAGTGTTCATCAATTTGTAAGAAGTCATCTAAATGTTTCGGTCCACTGTTCAGGTGGCGTGGGGCAGTTAGACTGCTGATAATATGTAACCTCATTGGGCTTAACCTTTGACAGCAATTTCGAATTTTCCGTGTCTTAGCTGTGTTTGATTACATTTAGCTGGACATTTAAAGTGATAGCAAAATTATTTTGTTAGATGTCAATCGTAATTATTAAACTAGTATAAAATCTCTGCCTTCCAAGTGCAGTTGGCAATGTCATGTCCACCGAAGATGAGGTAAGCCTAGAGAGTTTAAAAGATTTAGAGAGTTTAAAAGTTATCACCCTCTTGTTACACTGAGATTTATAACTGGATTTCTTATCATGTATAGAAAAAGATGAAGGCATTCCTATATAAACTGATATGGTCACATTTATGATTGAAAACTTTAAAAAGGAAGCGGGTTCGAGACACTGCCCGCCAGACGCTACAGTATGAACTATTATCTCAAACATAAGTGCCAACAAGTTCTATTAGCTGCTGGTAAACCGACACAAATCTGTCTTCAAAAAGGATTTATCCAGCAACCGTGTTTGTTTACTGAACCGTAGCTCACATTAGGAGTAGGATTTATTGCTATACTTAATGCCATCGAGAACCTTGATGTGTCCATGGCTGAGGCTGAATCGGCTCCAGCATGTGCAACAGATGGCGGTGACTTTCAAGCTCTTATCAAACGGGCAGTTTTGTAACCTTCCATGCCCCCAAAGTAACTGGAAGAGGCAGAGGCTGGAGGGACCAAACGGACCATGCTTAATTCTGTAAGTAGGCATGTATTGTAATAGCTATTTGGATAATTCTGTCAAGTTCTGTTTTGCATTAAAATGGGTAGGTACTGAATTAATTACTATTGAGCATTGGCAATATATTGATACTGTTGGGAACGGCCATGTCAGGAATTGCCTTTCTGTCAGTTATCATGGGACAATAACACTTCAAATAAGCTCATAGGGATAGTGTTAAAAATGTATGTTGACTGTTTTCAAGATTTATACAAATAAGATTTTTAGCACTGTCCCACTTTAACTGACAGTGCTGGATAAAGTGGACTGTGGTTTTCATGTAAACTGGGACACTCTAGCAACAAAACAGTACAGTAAACATTTGAACAAATAATAATTCTCAATAAATTATCATTTTGACATGATTTAGTTGAACATATAAATATAATTGTAGTGGTAGGGAGCTCATAACACCTAAAATTAAGTACAGAAAATATATTTCCCACACAGCAAGGAGAGGGGCAGAGAAAGGAATGAGGAATGACAGAACAAACAAAGAAAAGCATAGATGTTTACTGGCAGGAAAGGAAGGATACTTAATCTATGGAGTGGGTATTGAATGAGAAGGCCTTTCGAGCAGTATCAAGAGCAAGTGGAAACAGGGCAGAATCCTAAGCTTAGATTTTTGGTGTGTTATCGCAAAATCCGCACTCTAAAGGCATGCTAAGGGACTGGTGAATGGCTCTCACCGTGCCTCAGGTAGAGGTCCCTGGCTCTCACTAGAAGCTGAGAGGAAGCTGGCTAACCTAATCCAAATCCTTTCACAGAGGCTTCTCTATTATTCTTTAAAAATATTTTTTTATGTATAATTAAAACATTTTTTTATCTATTTAATAATATAGAGTGTAACATTTGTTTGAAATCCAATTTACTGTTGACTGGTATGTGCAAATCTTAAAAAATTCATATTCCAGCAGCCCTAATAATGGGTATTTATCTTCTTCATCTTCATCCGCATATCTGCTATCACATTGTGGGGGAAGCAGCTCCAGCAGGGGACCCCAAACTTCCCTTTCCCGAGCTACTTTTGCCACCTCTGAATGGGGGATCCCTAGGGAACCCGAACCACCTCAACTGGCTCCTTTCGATGCAATGGAGCAGCGGCTCTACTCCGAGTTCCTCACAGATGACTGAGCTTCTCACCCTATCTCTAAGGGAGATGCCAGCCACCCTTCTGAGAACTCCTTTCAGCTGCTTGTACCCGCAATCTAGTTCTTTCGGGCAAGACCCAGCCTTCATGACCATAGATGAGGGTAGGAACGAAAATTGTCCAGTATATTGAGATCTTTGCCTTCCAGCTCAGCTCTCTTTTCATCACAACGGTGCGGTAAAGCGAATGCAATACTGCCCCTGGTGCTCTGATTCTCTAGCCAATCTTCCGCTCCATTTTCCCTTCACTCGCATACAAGACCAAGATACTTGAACTCCTTTACTTGGGGTAGTGCCTCATTCCCTACCCGGAAGAGGCACTCAATCGGTTTCTGGCTAAAATGTATTAATGAAAAAATTGTGTCCCACTCAATATGAAACTTCCTAGAAATAAGAGGGTGTCAGATGGTGTTTGAATGGATGTAGCATTCATTCAAAACAAAATAATCACTTTATTTCACCATAAATATTTAGCTAAGACCTTATTTAAATTAAATAAAACAAATTTGATTAGCTTCTTTGGATTGTCTATGCTGCGATTTATGTATATCTTTGTGATTATGATTAAATGTATTCCAGCACCAAAAAGAGATGTCATTAAAATGTCTGGGTGTTTTTGTAAAAGCATTTTGTGACAACTGCTGATGTATAAAGGGCTGCGGTGACCTCGGTAAAACCACTACCGGCTTATCATTTTTTGGAGCATTGTGTAGGGTTTCCAACCAGGAGAGCAGAACATTGCGTCTTCCTAATATAGCCGTGCATTTGTAGTAAGATGTTTTTTCAAAATATATTGGAGGAATTTGCAACACTGACATTTATCAAATGTATAGAGGCGATATATTTGAAATATATATTTTCTGTATTGGTAGCTTGTTAATATTGAGAGAGATTCAACAAATTGAATTGGCAAACAGAGATCACAGCTGCTTTGACTGGCTGTGCTAGCAAACGCAAACATGGCATTTGTCATTGCAACAAAACTGTACTACACACACGTTAACCACAAATACAGTTAAGCTGTTCTAGTAAGATATTCCTGACATTGTCTTAGTTGCATCCTTGAGCAAAAGCCATGGTCCACAGAGAGCTTCCAAAGCATCATTGTTGAAAGATATCAGTCAGGAGAAGGGTACAAAAGAATGCATGTATTTAAGACATAATAATACATATTATAAAATGGCTGAAAGTCTATGAATGAAATAAATGGTCATACATTTGTAACACATACAATGTACAAAATTATAAATGCAACACTTGTTTTTGCCCCCATTTATCACTCCATGTACACCAAAGGCCTATGTTGTACACAGATCTGTCTTAATCTGTGTTAGTGAGCATTTCTTCTTTGCCGAGATAATCCATTCACCTCTCAGGTGTGGGTCTGGGGGTGTCAAAACCAGTCAGTATCTGGTGTGACCAGTGCAACACATCTTCGCATTGAGTTGATCAGGTTGTTGAATGTTGGTTCACTCTTCTTCAATGGCTGTATGAAGTTGCTGGATATTGGCAGGACCTGAAACACACGGTATCTCTGTGCATTCAAAATGCCATGAATAAAATCACCTGTTTTTGTTGTCCATAACACACACCTGCTCATACCATAACCCCACCACCACCATGGGCCACTCGATCCACAACGTTGGCATCAGAAAGCCGCTCATCCACATGACGCCATACACACTGTCTACCTTCTGCCCTGTACAGTGAAAACCTGGGTTCATCGGTGAAGAGAACACCTCTCCAAAGTGCCAGACACCATGGAATGTGAGCATTTGCCCACTCAAGTCCGTTAGAACGATGAACTGCACTTAGGTCGAGACCCAGATGAGGACGATGAGCATGCAGATGAGCTTACCTGAGAGTTCCTGACAGTTTGTGCCAAAATCCTTTGGTTATGCAAACCTATTGTTGCAGCTGATGTTCAGGTGGCTAGTCCCAGACGATCTTGGAGGTGAAGATGCTGGATTTGGAGGTCCTAGGCTGGTATAGTTACATGTGGTCTGCGGTTGTGAGGCTGGTTGGATGTACTGCCAAATTATCTGAAAGCCTTTGGAGATTGCTTATGGTAGGGAAATTAATATTCAATTCACGGGCAACAGCTCTGGTGGACATTCCTGCAGTCAGCACGCCAATTGCACGCTCCCTCAAAACTTGCGACATCTGTGGCATTGTGCTGTGTGATGGAACTGCAAATTTTCGAGTGGCCTCCTATTGTGGCCAGCCTAAGGCACACCTGTGCAATACTCATGCTGTCTGATGAGCATCTTGATATGCCACACATGTGAGATGGATGGAATATCTCTGCAAAGGAGAAGTAACTAACACAGAATTAGACAGATATGTGAGATATGAGAAATAGGCCTTTTGTGTACATAGAGAAAGTCTTAGATCTTTGAGTTCAGCTCATGTTAAATAGGAACAAAAACAAGTGTTGCATTTATAATTTTGTTCAGTGTATAATACGTTAGTATGTTAAAAAAATATGTAGACAGATTAAAGTACATATTTTCGAAATATATGTCTATATATATTCCATGTGGGTGGGCTATTCTTTCATTTTTTCTTCATTAATTCAGTTAAAAGTTCTGGAGATAATTCCAGGTGTGGCATTCACATTTGGAAGTTGTTGCTTTGAACCCACAACATGTTGTCAAAGGAGCTCTCAACGCAAGTGAAACAGGCCATCCTTAGGCTGCAAAAAAATCTTTTACCAGAGAGAGCTGCAACATTAGAAGTGGCCAAATCAGCAGTTTGGTACATTCTGAGAAAAAAAGAATACATTGTTTTGCTCTGCAACACAAATATGCCTGGATGTTCTTGGAAGACAAGTGGTGGATGATCATAGGATCTTTTCCAATGGTAAAGAAAAAACCCATTCATAACATCCAGCCAAGTGAAGAACACTCTCCAGGAGTTTGGCACATCATTCTTCAAGTCTATCCTAAAGAGAAGACATCACATAGCAAATACGAGGGTTCACCACAAGGTGGAAACCATTCATAAGCCTCAAGAATAGAAAGGCCGGATTAGACTTTGGCAAAAACATCTATTTTTTAGCCCAGTTCTGGAACAGCATTCTTTGGACAGATGAAACTAAGATGAACTTACCGGAATGATGGGACGATTTTTTTGGGATAAGGCTTGGAACGGTTAATGATCCAAAGCATACCACATCATCTGTAACACACGGTGGAAGCAGTGAGATGGCATGGGAATGCATAGTGTTTATTGCTGATGTGACAGGAGACAGAAGCAGACTGATGAATTCTTTGGTGTACAGTGAAACTGCAGATTTTCGAGTTACCTTTTTTCTGAGGCCAGCCTAAGGCACACCTGTTCAATACTCATGCTGTCTGATCAGCACTCATGCTGTCTGATCAGCATCTTGATATGCCACACCTGTGAGATGGATGGATTACCTCTGCAAAGGAAAAGTACTCACTTACACAGATTTAAACATATTTGTGAACAATATTTAAGAGAAATTGTCCTTTTGTGTACATAGATAAAGTCTAAGATCTTCGAGTTCAGCTCATGATGAATTGGGGCGAAAACAAATGTGTTGGGTTCATAATTTTGTTCAGTGTATGTTCCTTTGTTAAAGTGGTCACTGGGTTCTTGGTCACCCCCCTGAACAAGGCTCTCGGTTACTTAGTTTGGCCGGACAGCCACAGTTGTGCTCAGTAGTTTGCATACCCTTGGAGAATTGGTCAAATTTGTACCATTTGTAAACAACTTAGTGAGAAGGCAAGACACGTCATTTATTTCTTATGGGATTCACAGTCAACTGTAGGTCAAAACAGAATATTACAATCATAAAACAAAACATGGTAACAAAGAAAAAAATTAACTGACCCCTGTTCAAAAGTCTTAAAAACTAAGGGTATGCACACTGTGTATTGCCCCATTTAGCATAAATGTCAATGTGCAGTTTTTTTGTAATCGTTTTCAGAGGCCCTGAATTTTTGCAGGTGGTATAGCTGCCCATTCGTCTTGGCAAAATGCCTCCAGGTCATGCAAAGTCTTTGGTCGTCTTGCATGAACCACAGGTTTAAGATCTCCCCAGAGTGGCTTGATCATATTAAAGACAGGATACTGTGATTGCCACTACAGAACCTGCACTTCTTTCTGTTGTTACCACTAGAGGGTCAACTTGGCGTTGTGCTTAGGGTCATTGTCATGCTGGTAAATCCAAGAGCGTCCCATGCGCAGCTTTTGTGCCGAAGAATGCAAATTGTTTGCCAGTATTTTCTGATAATATTCTGCAGTTAACTTGCCATTCATTTACATGAGATTCCCTGTGCCTTTAGAGCTCACACTGCCCAAAACATCAGTAAGCCACCACCATGCTTTACAGTGGTGATGGTATTCTGTTCTCTATAGGCCTTGTTGACCCCTCTCCAAACAGCGCCTATGGTTGTGACCCTAAAGCTTTATTTTGGTCTCGTCACTTCAAATTATAGTGTGCCAGAAGATGTGAGGTGTGTCTAGGTGTTGTCGGGCATTTTGTAACCTGGCTTTTTTGCGGCATTGGCGTTGTAAAGGCTTTTTTCTGGCAACTCGACAGTGCAGTAATTTTTTGTGCAAGTATCGTCACTCTATGATTCTTGAAATAACTGATAATTATTATTTTTTGGTTGAAATCTTTCTTGGTCTACCTGACTTTGGCTAGGTACCAAGAGATCCTGAAATGTCCCACTTCGTAATAAGAGATGGAACTGACATTTGCAAGGTTTTGAATATCTGATGATATCCTCTTTCATCTTTATAAAGTTCCATTTCCTTGTTTGACAGTTTTTCTGCTCAGTATTTGGCCTCCTCAGTGCATCCACGTGAGACCTAACAAACTGATTGACAATTTATACACAGACACTAAGACACAATTGTGAGAAATTCACTTTCAATTTCCATTTTCACCTGTGTGTGTCACCTTGTTTGTCCGTAACAAGGCCAAACATTCAAGGGTGGGTATACTTTTGATCAGGGCCATTTGGGTAATTTCTGTTATCATTATGATTTAAAAATGAGCCAAATAACTGTGATAATAAATTGATTAATATGATCACAATCCTTTAATAAAGGAGAGTTTTCTTGCACGATTAGTCACATTGCATGCTCAATCAAATTGAGATCTGGGGAATTTGGAGGCCTGGGCAACACCTCCTCAAACCATTCTCAAAACATGCGCAAGGACATTGCCATGAAGGGGTGTACCTAGTCTGCAATGTTGTTTAGGTAGGTGTAACATGTGAAAAAGTGCCCATCCACATGAATGCCCGGACCCAGGGTTTCTCAACGGAGCATTGCCCAGTGCGTCACAGTCCTTCCACCGGCTTGTCATCTTCCCAAAGTGCATTAGGACTTATTAGGACAATCATTTAATCACAACAAATGATAACTTATGTTACACTATAAGGCTTCTGTTTTACATATCCTCTGTTTTCCACCTTGTCTGTTTACTTACTATCTATTATGTTTACTATGTGTTGACTGAAATAAGATGAGTCATATTTCCCATAAAATCTGGCGGCACAGTTGCAAAAGCATCTTTTCGGTTCTTAACCATAACTTAGTCCCATAGGGAATTATTAGATATATAGATACAACTGTAGGTGGATGGTTGATGTGCTGTAGCAATTTTTCATTCCAATATATTCTATGAACATGCATGATTTAAGGCGCGTTTCCACCACAGGAATCAGGGTATTGAACCAGGAACGAGGAACTACATTTTACCCCTGAAACAATCCCTGCTCGGGCGGTAGGACGTTTCCAGAGTACCAGAACTTTCTGGATGGGGCTTGCGTTGCTTGCGGCGCTGAACATTTCTCATTGGTCAAGTAGTTGTAGAGTTTGCTCGGAAAAGTTTTCAACTGCCATTTTAAAGCGTAGTAAAGGAGTTAATTGTGCTTACAAACAGAATAACTTTTATGGAGAAGAAATAGAACGACAGATGGACCAATGACAAAGTCCAGGCCTTATTGTGTTTATGTTGAGGATCAAATACAGCGGGAATTGTAAACGGCAATCTGTAATTATAAGGTGTTCGCGAAAATACCCTTTAAGTTAAAGGAACATCTTTCACACTGTGAAACAGTGCCGGAAGAAGCTTGAAAGATTAAATCAAGCTTACAAGAATATCAAGGAACAAAATAACAGAAGCACCTCTGACCGGCGGAGCCATGGTGGAAGACAAACTAAATAAGCAGTTGGTTTAAGGTAAATCACACAATGTTTCACATGATGCGTGTTATAACGTTGTGTTTCGGAAAAATCATAATAGCTACATAAAGCTACAGGTACATCATGTGCTTCTAATCTCAGCTTGTTACCTGTGTAAAAGACACCTGTCCGCAGAAAAAAATTCTGAACTCTTGTCTCATACTCATCTTTTGTGCTTAAACCCAAATGTCTTCAGTGAACAACAGAAAAAGGAATTTGCCTTACCGTTCCAATACATTTGGAGAGGTCTGTGTGTCATTGTTTATGCAAGGTTGACATTGTGATGTCTTGATTATGAAAACTTGACATTAATCATGACAACATTAGATTTGTTTTGACTTCATTGTAATTGAACAAGTACAGTACAATCAAATTGAAGGACTAGGGTAGCATGTGCAACTGAAATGCAGGAATAGCAGAAATGAGGTTCCTGAGGTAGACACATACCTGTAAAAACTGAAAACATCCTTATCAGAATCTGCAAGGCAGTGTCAGAGTCCAGTAGTACAAATGGTGGATATGGTTAGTAATGTGTCACAGAGAAGAGACCTGTACAGCTTGCCTGATGGAAGGAGGGCAGTTTGTGGCCGGGATGTGAAGGGTCCCTGATGATGCCGCATGCCCTGTGCAATCACTGCTTCCGCTGGAGGTCTACGATGGCTGGGAGCTGGGTACCAGTGATGGCTGGGTGGTTTCCACCACCTGTTGCAGGGCCTTCCGCTGGGCTATGGAGCAACCGCCAAAGCATACTGTGGTGCAGTTAGTCAGAAACAACCTGTCATGAACATATCATAGCAGGCTGGACTATCAAACTTGTAGGAACTATTTAGATTTGTGGTAGCATTAAATACAACCGTCATATGTTGTTGGTTTATACTTTGGCTGTCATGAGACATGGTCATGAATATTTTTCTTGACCTCAACTACAGTGGTAAAATTTGGACTTGTGATAAACATGTCATGAAGTATAATAACACTGTCAAATGCTTTTATAACTGTCATTAATATTTTCCTTGACAGTGGTACAATTTGAACTTGGCCATAAAGATGTAATTAAGTCTGTCAAATGCTTTTAAATACCTTAACAAAAGCAAGAGATTTACTTCATTGAAAGAATCGTTTTTGCACAACAAATGTTTCCTAAAAATGTTTTTTTCAACAATCATACTCTAATAACACTTTCCGTTAAGGGTACATGAACAACCATTAACAAATACATTAGTTCCCTTGAACAAATGAAGAAAAAAAGACATGAACAAATGGTTAATTATGATAACCATTACTCCATTTATGGTTTACAAATGCATTTACTAACAGAGTGTCGGGTCGATTGTTTATGTTGACACAGGACAAACTCAGTTTGTAGTGTAAGTTGTTAATATTGATACAGGACATCCATTCAGTACCTAGATGTTTATGAATAGCCTAAGTTATGTAAACTATTCATAATATAATCACATTGAAAGCATTTATAAAGTAGGCTAGGTAGTGATAGTTTAACAAATTACCTTAATGTTATCACAAATAGAACATGACTGAGCAAGCTAGCAAAGTGCTAACCGGAACAAACACTTGACTGAAGCTAGCATACAGCTAACTGGAGCCAGCTAATAACCAATCGAAGCCAGCTAACAACAAGGAACTAACTAATCACTAACCCTTACAGTGCAAAGAGTGCAAAGTTCATAAACAATACACTTCCAAAATTCAATTATATTGAACCTAGGGATATTGTCAGGAGTGGTGTTATCCAAAAAAGAATGAAGAAGAGCAGCTGTACGCATGCCTCATATCAACATGCACAATGCTACTGGACTTAGTGAGCTATGAAAACATGTTCTCTGGAGTGATAAATCTGGGTGTGGCCGATGCCAGGAAAACAATACCAACTGGAATGCATAGTGCCTACTGTAAAGTTTGGTAGAGGAGGGATAATGGTCTGGGTCTGTTTTTTAGAATTTGGGATTGGCTGCTTCCAGTGAAGGGTCAGCTCAATGCTACAGGATCCTAATTCACAGTTATTGTGTTAATGTTGCTTCCAGAGGCAGTTTGGAACTGGTGAGCGATAGGCAATCTTCACGCCCTATGTGCTTCAACAACCAGAGGCCCTGCTCAGTGAGTTTGCGTGGTCTACCACTTCTTGGCTGGGCTACTGTTGCCCCAAGATGCTTCCACTTCATAATTATAGCAGTTACAATTGAGCAGGGTAGATCTTTTAGGGCAGAAATTTCACGAATTGACATGGCAAAGATGGCTTCATATGACAGTGCCATGTTTAATGTCACTGAGCTCTTCCGTACAACCCATAGCACAAGCAATGTTTTTCTATGGAGATGTCATGGCTATGTGCTGGATATTATGCACTTGTGAGCAATGAATGTGGCTGAAACACCAGAATAGATAGAGATGTCCACATACTTCTGGTCTAATAGTGTATATTTTATTTAAGCAGACAAACATGTCACATTCAACACATCTGATTTACATTTTCCCCTGTGCATCCTTTTCTTGTGCATGTTCTGGTGGAATCAAACATTTATGAAGGATGCACTATGCCATACATGTTGATACAGCCTCTAACTCTGCCTTTGGAAATTCATCTAATAGGTCTAGTTTGGATTCACACAACTATTTTATCAGAAATCTTCTGCCCCTGTCAGTGAGCTATGTGCTACAGGAGATAAATATAGTCAATGAGTCCTATTATCTTCTATGAAGTACCCGACCTTCAATGTTTTAATTGAATGTTAAAAAAAGTCAAACCTTCCTGAAAACTCATTTTGTTCTTATAGCATCAAATTACTAACTTTTGAAAAATCTGCATAAAATGTTTGAGGATTATTTAAGCTATTGTTCATGCAAACCACTAGTTACACTGAATGGGTGTCCAGCATCTAGATTAACAAAATTACATTACAAACTGTGTATTCCTGCAAAAAACTTTTGATACTAACCTTACTTGTTTTTTTACATCATGGAAAACTCTGCCCAAGACACCATTATAATGGCGTATGGCTAACCAGTGGTGCCAGTATCATTGGGAGGTGAATCTTCAGAAGTGCGATTACTACGACTCTGTATTTCCAATTTGTATTTCAGCCATGCACGCTCAATATGCGGAGTATGAGCACTAGTCTCAGGGTCAGCAAAGTGAATTTTATGGCAGACACAATATTTGTCACGCTGGCGGTGTGGGGAATCCAACAAAATCCAAAAAGGGGAGATGGAGGCAGATGCAGGGGTTCAAGGGAGGACTTTAATCAAAATAAAAGGAAAACAAAACCGAGTGCCGTGCACTACACAAAAACAAACAAACTTAAACTGGGCGAGCAGGAGCAGACATCTAACATGGACAACCGCAACGCGACTTGACAAGACACTGACAGGACACTGATCCGACAAACACAGGAAGAAACTGACTCAACTAAATACACAGACTAACGAGCAGAACAGAAACAGGTGGGGGCAAAACACAGGTGAACTAAATAAACTCATCAACAGAAACAAAGACAGATCACTAACATACAGAAAACACGGACCGGAACGGCCCCAGCTGGCCGGGACCGTGACAATATTGTCTAAATAGTTTCTTCAAGTTGGAAAGTTAATGTTGTTTTCAGTGATTTTTAATGTAGCCTTTCTCGTTTTAGTAGTATGAGATTCAACCTGTGTTTTTAGTTCACCTGTTCTCATTTATGCCTATATAGTTCAGTTCTGTTTTGTAGTCACTTGTGAGGTATTTTTTGACTTAGCCAACATTCTCAGGCTGACTTGCAACTGGTACTGAAATGTAATTTTCTGGTATTCAACTTTCGCTTTTGTATACTTGATTTTGGGCCTTGTGGATTTTGTACTTCAGCAGTTCGTTTTGACTCTCCGATTTTGACCTTTTGCCAGCTTTGTGACTCTGTTGTGGCCTTTTTTGGAATTAAGTGCACTCCACGTCTGGAACCAACGACCTCCCTCTTCGACTCGATCATTATACATGCCAGAAGTTGTAATCATTTCAGTACCTCCCCATAGTATTCCTGCAGAAAATCCCACTCCTAACATTTTTGTAAACAAAGCAAGGTTGCTGGATAAAGCCTCCTCAGATTTGTGTCTGTTTACCAGCAGCTAATAGGCCTTTGTTGGCATTTTTGTTTGCGCTAGTAGTCAATACTAGCTAACGTGAGCTACAATTCAGTAACCAAAGCCGATTGCCAGATAAATCCTCCTTGTAGGCAGACAGATTTACGTCGCACATCCTCCTTGCAGACAGATCTGCCACGCCTTTCAAACAAACATGAATTACCAGAGCCGAATTCCGTTTTCGTCATTAGCATATGAATCAGCCCTATTAGCATACACATTCTCCTCCGCAGCAGCACCTTCCAGCCAGACCATCAGTTCATCTACTGGGTTGTCATCCTATAATATACAGTAAAACAGTCAAAAAAAAATCTGAATTACAGAATTTGTTTGTTTTAAATGGTTAATGAATTTGAAAAAAATACAAGAATGTGTTTGTATTGAAGGTCTTATCATACCAAATAATGACTATAAAAGAATACATAATTATTTCTAAGAACACAGGCTATACAGCATTTTCTGTTGTTTATAAGGCCTTACAAATGTACAAAAATGAAAATTACACTGCCACTCTATCGGTGACATGAAAAATCTACAATTGACATGAGTAAAATAACAAGATTTATTAGAAAAAGATGAGGTCCGTAATGAATAGGCTATGTGCTGAATCTCCTATTGAAATTCGATGACCTCTGATACAAACTTTGAATTGTCAAGTAGCCTCTATTGTTGGTATTTTGTTTCAATAATAATAATAATACCAATAATAATACTCATTTGATTGTTGAATGTTCATAGAAATGTTGTATTTCATTTGTAAGTTCATTCAAATTCAACCAAGAATATCATTCATCTGTGTGTATCGCGCATTCATCTATTGACGTCATGCTTTCAGGGAAGGGTGATTAGCGCATGGGTACCATTTGGTTACCAACACTGTACCGTGGGCTATTGGTGATTTAAGTCGGAAAACGGGGGGAAAAACAGGTAAATAGTCAGATTGTTTTCCATTTGAGAAATAGTCACTAAATACACTGAACAGAATTATCAACTTAATAGATCAGTTAGCTGTTTTAGCCTACCTTTCCTGGACGAAGGAGGATGATATTAACACATCAGTGTAATGTTGTAGTTGTTTCCCAGTTTAAGGCTCAAGGCAAGAAATTCAAATCCCATCGGGACAGAGCTGGACTCTAACAAGTAGATAGTAATTTGGTGGCATGTAAAAATTGCTTCACCTCCTCCCTTGTTAATGTCATTTGACCGAATGTGCACCATAACAGCTGTGGTGTTAGTGTATTGTCATATTTTATACCTCTACCCAGTCTGTCTGCTCTATAAATATTGTACCCTTCTAACAAATCATCTGAATCTAAGACAGAGACCGAGAGCCAGGATTAAGATATAATCAGCATGAGATCAGTATTTCAATAAAATCTAACTTTTGAACCAGAATTCTAGCCTTCAAATAAATAATTCAAAAGCCGCTGTTTTGAAAGCTCATATCAGATGGAGTATTCAAGGTGATTTTAGACCAGAAATGTTTCCTTGCGTGGCTACTAATAGGCCTGAGATTGAGGGAACCAAGATTACTTTTAACAATGCCAATTTATGAAGTAGTTATTTAAAGTCTTTGCAGACTTGCCAACCCTGTCCAACTTTAGAGTACCAGACATGTGCGTCAAACTGGGGTTCCCAAAAATAATTGATTGCAATTATAGAATTATACCATATCAAGTCTTTAAAAGGTTAATACTTTCTTGACAGCATTCCATTTGTTTTGTACGTTATACTGCAATATTAAATGTTTTGTGTTTTGAAGACTTTGAAAACTGTCCAGGCCCTGGGTCTTTTAAACATGCCAGATTAGTCTATATGAAAATATACACTTATTTTGGTGGTGGGTGGGGGGGTCAGGGTTACTGCTGCTCTGTCTATTTCTATCAGTCTCCTCACTCTAATAGTCTGACATAGCTTTACTGACTGGCTGCATGCAATAAGAGAGAGATCTGCTAATTATATTATTGGGTGGGACCTGCACTTGCGTTTTTTTAAGAGCACATGTGCTTAGACAAACACTATATCACACTTGGTTCAGTTCAGTCCTCTGAGACGGTATTTACAAATCAAAAGAAGTGTGCATTGTGGAATTAGCACAGTTTATCTGTATGTTTATTCCAATTCGTATAAAGTGCAGAATGGAGATACTTACCTATAAAGTTGTTTTCAGTATATGCCCCCAGGTTTTTCTACAGTAGATCAATCAGAACCAATCACAGGTATTGGCTTTTCAGACATGGTAGCTAATCAACACTAAAAGCAAAAGCAGTTTGAAAAGATAAAAACACATACTGCAAACTAGCTACACAAAGCTTTGTAGGCTACCATAAAAGGAATCTGAACACTGTTCGCTAGAAGAGTCTGGGCTTTCAGCCTATGTAAAGGTAACTTGTATTTTTTGGCACCGCATACACCATTTTTGATTCAATCTCAAATTTAGTGCAAAGTCATTTTAGAAGCATTGCCTTCTGGTGCATGAGAAACATGGCAATGACAATGGCTCCTTGTTCACTATGTATTTCTTTCGCTCATTACCGTTTATAGTGTTTTTATTTTTGTTCATGCTGCACTGTCGCTCATACAGTATGATCGACTAGCACTTTTGGAAATTCATTCATCATTGAATTCGGAATTCTACACTACTTATCGGAGCACTCGCTGTGATTCCTTTGTCCTGACGATGATTTCTTTACCAATACGCCGACAGAGGAGAAAGAAGAGAAGAAAATGTGCCAGTATCCTATGCAGATTCGGAGAAGATACTGCAATCTGCCATTAGCAAGCATTTTACTTGGCAATGTTCAATCCCGAGACAGTAAAATGGAGTAACAACATGCACAAATTAACTTTCAGCAGGACATTGGAACTGTTGTGTGCTAGCGTTTGTAGAGAACTGGCTGGATCCTACGGTGCCAGACTCAGGCATCACCCCTGCTGGCTTTTCTATCTACCGGCCGGACAGATCTTCGGAGTGAGGTTAACTCTTGCCGGAGAACGGATGTTGCAGTACACTTAACACACTGTTCACCAGACCTGGAGCTATTGACTGTAAAGGTATGGCCATTCTATCTTCCACAGGAATTCAGCTCCACTACAATCACAGTCCACAGTCTATATACCCCTGCAGGCAGATGAAACGCACATATATGAAGTAATAAATGGACTAGAGGACGCTCACCCTGAGGCAGATTCTATAGTTGAAAATTTCAATCGGGCAAATTTGAGGAACGTTTTGCCAAATTACTACCAGCACATTTACTTTCCTACCCATTGTAATCAGACTGTTGACCATTGTTTTTTACAAAATGGCTACAAACCCTTCCCCTGCCCGGCTTTTTGGTGAGGCTGATCACACATTGATTTTGCCACTCCCATCCTATAGACAATGCCTAACTCAGGATAAACTGTTTTTTTCATTCAGTTCAATGCTGGAATAATGGATCCATTACTGCTCTAATGGCTTTGTAACAACAAATTGATAGATGTTCTGTGATGCAGCCGATGGGGACATTTATAAATAAACAGACACAATATGTTAGCATATATTTTCAAGTGCATCAATGTCATCCCGAGGGTCAATGTCAAAACTCCAAATGCCCTGGGTCAGGGGTAATATTGGTGCAAAGCTCAGAGCACAGTCTTTTGCTTATAGCCCTGTGAACCTTGAGCCTTTGATGAGATCCAGATATGACCTATGGAAGGCAATCAGAGATGACAAAGAGACTATAGAGATGTTATTCTAACTACAACAGCGCTGATCCCAGACCCATGTGGTTTAGACTTTGACATCATAGAATACAAAGGAAGGAATATCAATGATGCCTATCCCGCTGCCTCACTCCCCGACAAGCTCAACTCCTTTGATGCATGGTTTGAGGAGACCATCACAATACCTTCAACAAAGCTTGCTGAGGACCAGGATGGCTGAACGCTGTCCCTAACCACAGCTGACTTGAGAAGAGCTTTTAAAAACGTGAACCCTCGGAACTCACCAGGCCCAATGGCTTTCTAGGATCGAGGTTTTCACCTCAAATTTCAACCTCTTCCTGTCTCTGTCTGCAATCCCTTCAGGCCTCAAAAAGACCACCATTGTCCCTATCCATCATCATGAAGTGCTTCGATTGGCTGGTCAGAACTCACATCTGCTCCACCCTAGGACACCTTGGACCCGTTTCAATTTGCATACTGTCCCAATAGATCTACGGACAGTGACAACGCCCTGGCGACACACCGCCCTATCCCACCTGGACAAAGGCAACACATACTGTGGATATAAAAATTCTACCCTCCCGTTAAAATGCCAGGTGTTTGATTAAAAAAAAGATACAATCAATCAATCAATCAAATTTATTTTATAAAGCCCTTTTTACATCAGCAGTTGTCACAAAGTGCTTTCACAAAACACCCGGCCTTAAACCCCAGGGAGCAAACACCAATAGTGATGAACTTCAGTGGCTAGGAAAAACTCCCTAATAGGGCCAAATTTAGGAAGAAACCTAGAGAGGAACCAGGCTCCAAGGGGTAACCAGTCCTCTTCTGGTTGTGCCGGGTGAACATATTAAGAATCCAATTTTTAATAATTCAATGTATATGGGCTAAGCCCAGAGTCTATTTAAACCTAGTCCAGATTGGAGGCAAAACCGGAGGGACAAGGACAGGGGGGGATCAGCAGAGTGGCAGCTTGAAATGGTCAGGTATCGTCTTGATCTGCAACACAACCAGGAGGACTTTGGACAGGGACCGCAAACGAGTCAAGCCTGGTACTCCCTAGATGTGGCTCCAGACCTCATGTCCTCCTAAGTTTAAAACGACAGAAAACAGGGAAAATTAAGACCCTACACCCCCAGCACAATAATATAGCAGCGTAAGACGGGCGGCCTGTAATTAGTGGCTATGTAAAACGATTTATCAGCCTGGTTAACTTTCATGAGCAAGACTTCAAAAGAATGAAAGCCAGTGCTGTGTTTAAAAGTAAATGTATATTTACTGTCGTAGATGTTAGCAACACCCCCTCCTTTTCGGGATGCACGGGGGATATGATTGCTAATATAGCCAGGAGGAGAGGCCTCATTTAGGGCAGTAAATTCATCAGGCTTCAGCCATGTTTCACATAATCCAATAACATCAAGTTTATGATCAGAGATCAATTCATTTACTGCAATTGCCTTTGGAGCAAG
>JACXGJ010010694.1:0-21358 GCA_016801105.1 Esox niger
GTAAGCTGTACCGCTAAGCAGTAGACTCACAACTTAATCACATGGATCACATTCTGATGCACCTCATTACATGCTGTACTGATACTTAGAGAGGTTAATCCGCTACGGAGTATATTCATCAGGAAGTGCCTAGACTCTACTGATACTTAGAGAGGCTAATCCGGTACGGAGTATATTCATCAGGAAGTGCCAAGACTCTACTGATACTTAGAGAGGTTAATCCGCTACGGAGTATATTCATCAGGAAGTGCCTAGACTCTACTGATACTTAGAGAGGCTAATCCGGTACGGAGTATATTCATCAGGAAGTGCCTAGACTCTACTGATACTTAGAGAGGTTAATCCGCTACGGAGTATATTCATCAGGAAGTGCCTAGACTCTACTGATAC
The DNA here is from genome assembly GCA_016801105.1 of Esox niger. Taxonomy (NCBI): domain Eukaryota; kingdom Metazoa; phylum Chordata; class Actinopteri; order Esociformes; family Esocidae; genus Esox; species Esox niger. The sequence continues at coordinate 391 of JACXGJ010010694.1, forward strand.
TTAGAGAGGTTAATCCGCTACGGAGTATATTCATCAGGAAGTGCCTAGACTCTACTGATACTTAGAGAGGCTAATCTGGTACGGAGTATATACATCAGGAAGTGCCTAGACTCTACTGATACTTAGAGAGGCTAATCTGGTACGGAGTATATTCATCCAGTACAGAGTCTATTCATCAGGAAGTGCCTAGACTCTACTGATACTTAGAGAGGTTAATCCAGTATGGAGTATATTCATCAGCAATTACCAAGACCCTGTATTAAAACCTGTAAAGGTAAAATCATTAATTACACAGCATATTAATCTGGAGCGATTGTTGCCAGTGGCACTTTAACCCTGGTAAGGGTTATAGTGTACAACCAGGGACACAGCCATGAAGGATCCAAGTCTTGTTCTCTTGGCGGCCCGGTTGGATATCAATAGCATCTTACAGTCCTTCGTAGTGTTACAAAATGATCTGTTGTAATGAATTGGAAACCAGAGACTTGTGACGGCAGACAACTGTAGATAAATGGTCTTAAACGATGAGTGGAGACCAGGGAGTATAGAGTTGCCCGGGCTGGTCCATGTCAGCCGTCCGATCACTGGGTAAGACTAACTCAAGATCAGGGGGATGTTGATTTGTGTGTGTGTGTGTGTGTGTGTTTTTGTTCACTACAGTAATACATGGGAGCTTTAATGAGTTCCTCATGTGGGTCTTATTGCATTCCACCACCAGCACACTCCTCCGGGTTTAACCCCTAACCCTGTCTGATGCACCTACACCAAACCCCCCCTCCCACACACACACACACACACACACACACACACACACACACACACACACACACACACTCACACACAGTCACACACAGTCACACACACACACACACTCACACACAGTCACACACACACACAGTCACAATCTCTCAAACAAGCACACAGTGAATAGACCGTGTAGGTTCTGTCCTTCACTCACACACACATTTATAAACAAAAACGTACTTTAACTGTGAACACTACATGTGACGGGATGCCTCACATAAGAATACAATGCCAAGAACGAATCGGAATGAGGAAACTGTGTTGCCATAAAACAAATGACAGAACCAACTAACCCTGACAGCAAGCGGGGGGGGGGGGGCTCACCCCTTCATTAGGGTAACATTCTCCCTGTCTAAAATGAATTATGCAAGTTGTTATCATGACTCTCGCTAGGGCGGCTTTGAACAATATCGATTCATACAGGAATTGAGTACTGAGGAAGGCGGCCTAGCCAATGACAGAGCAATGTGGAGGGAGAGAGAAAGAAAAGGGAGAAAGAAAGACAGACAGAGCCAGGGAAGCCCTCTGTAATTCCAGCCCACTCTCCCTAAGTCTTCCCTCCCTCCCTCCCTCCCTCCAAGCTGCTGACACAAGCCCTTTGTCTCAGCTTCCACAAAGTAAGAGAGCCCCAGAGGACCATGGGTAGAGCCCACAGTGCCCTGACTCACAAACAGGAAGCCAGCTCCTCAGAGAGTCTCCGTGGAGATGGGGCTGTCCTCCTAACTTCAGCACAATGCCCTGCGTTCGTCGCCAAGGCCGACCACCGGTGAGCGGATGAAAACACAGACCATTATGTCTGTAACCCTGGTCCTGTGAAGGAGAAAATGTCTAGTCACATGTTGACTCTTCGCCACTGCCTGAAGGTGTTCGGCCCACAAAGTGCTGTGGGTCGTGTTTTCTCCTTCAGAAACCGGGGTTATGGACATGAGTCTGTCAATCAGGATGACGTCCCAAGGGGACTAATACAATCATGCCCCCATGCCAAGCGGCCTAAGACGGCTTATTTATTGAAGGAACTGAGCACACACAGTCCCACAACCAACCAAATCGTTCACTTCCACCACAAGCAATAGCACACTATCCGACAAGTTGGGAGCTCTGATGCTCAAGCAGATAAAACTCACAAATATATGAGGCAACGCCAAGCCGCACAGATGCCGGCCACAGTCAACCGTTTAAACCGCACCCAGCTATACACCTAGCTGAGGCAGTGTGCATCCCTGAAAGGTTTGTTCCCCTGTGATCCAGTGAGACAGAACTTGGAGCTTTAATTTCATATTGAAGTGCGCATAGAATTCTAGTTCCCCATAGCAGTGGTTCTCAAATCTCTCTTGCAGGGCTGGCGGACACAAATGTGTTGTATCGCTCAACTCATCTGAGATACCTTATCAAGGGAATGACAAGTCTGTTGCTAAGTGAAATTTGGTTTGCTAGCTGTAATGGTTCAACACCATGGTCTTTCAGGGAACCAGGGAATTTCAGGAAACCAGGGAATTTCAGGGAACCAGGGAATTTCTGGGAACCAGGGTTATGGACCTAATCTGTTGGTTTTCATCAGCTCAGGACTCCTTTGCTTTGCACGATGTTCAGCCTTAGTGACTAATGTAGTGCTTTTTATTAAAGTTCACAGTATATGACTGACAGGAAACCTAATTACACACACACTTTGAGTCTCAAAATGTCTTGACAGAGTGAGGGTATTTTATAGATATGCTATGTAGCAAAACATATGTATATTCCAAAAGCACTCATCATGCGTGCATTCAACTTATTTATGGGTGTCCTAGGTGGGATATCTAACCCAGAATCCTGGCATTGCATGTGTCATACACAACATAGTCAAAAATGACCACTAGGCAGACGACTGTCAATCAAATCTGTATTGGTGGCAATGTGCCAATATTAATGTCGACTTGTGACAACATCTTTTACCGAGTGGAAAATCAACAAACACACCCCGTGTTCTTTCCTCCTCACCACCACGGAAAAAAAGTTCAGTAGAGTGTCACACAACACCTGCAGCTGGTTACATGAAAGCCTGTGAGAGAAAGACACGCAGTGCAAATTTGTCGCTCCATTCCACTCTCTCCCTCAGTCTATTTCTCTCTCTCTCTCTCTCTCTCTCTCTCTCTCTCCCCTTAAACAGTTTCCTCTCACATAAACCTGATCTCTGACTCCCCCCATCCAAACCACTTCTCCCTCCTGATTGGATGCCGCAGCACACTAACATCCAATGAATTCCTAAATAGTGGAGTAAAAACTTGGACTATCTCTGCTGCCCACGGCCCATTTCCCTTTTTTCCCCTCATGCTCTGACTCTCTCACTCCCTCATTTTATCCCTCACTTATTCTCTCCGTGTCCCTCTGTCTTTCTTTCCTCTTGCCCCTTTTCTTGTTTCTCCCTTTGCCACTACTTCTGTCATTCTCCCCTTCTCCCTTGCCTCTTCATCTCTCTCCATCTTCCTCATGCTCCCTCTCCCCGTATTCCTCTCCGCCCCTGTTTCTTTTTTTGGAGGTCAGGGACACAATCAGCCATTTTCATTTCCTTCCTCCTCCCTGTAGCAGTGCACTGCATGTATGTATTTGAATTTACATGATCACGCTCACACACACACACACACACACACACACACACTCGCGTCAAATAACGTCTGAACTGGCTGGTCAATTGTCTCAACATGGATATCCTTAATCTTCCCTCTACATCCAGGCCCCCACCCCCGATTTGTTACCACAAATGCCCTGTTTTTCAATCTGCTGTATTTTTCCTATGCTGCTAATGCTAATGCGTCTTGCTAACGTCTAATGAAAGGCGCTGCTCATTCGGGTGCAGACTGCAGAACTTTATGAAAGTTGGTGACAGCGGGGTGTTTGGGCGGGGAAACACACTTTGAGACATTTGGATTTTCCGAGCCATTGGTGCAGCACAAAGTCCATCCAGGAAGATTTCTTTTCTCTCCTTTCTTTCTTTTCCGCTGGAGATGTGCACAGCTGCACTTGTGGGCTGTGGAAATACATTTGCGAGGCACGCCAAGGGCCGTGTCCGGCTTGCACCCTCTCTCACACTCTTGATCTGTCACCTCTCTCTCATGCACACACCCTCCCAACAACTTATTATATTAAGTATTCTTTCATTTGAACTCTTTAAGAGATCCAGGGATGTCAGAAAATGATTTTGCTGATCAAAACGACACACTGAAATTGCAAATGTTATGGTAATACGTGCAAGTTGTTTGAAAGGAATTGCCTGAAATTCCAGCCTTCAACAGATACCATGAATCTGCCTCTCGAACTCTTCCTGACCTGCGTGACCTTGATTGTTAAGACAGTTGCTAAGGGGCCGGACACCCTGCTATTCTCCAATCAGGTCAAAAAGGGTTATCATGACGATATTTCATTGCAAATTACATTTACATAGTACTGTAAATGCACTTTGTATCTGTATTTGCAACAGGAACATATCGCACCAACAAAGCTAAGCGACAGGTGTTAAACCTTGACCTTGGATTGAATCAATCATAAGAATATCACATTTCTTGTCTTTATTTTCAGGCTAGCATTAAGCTAACGTTAACGTACGCTAGCCCAAATTCAACATACACAACATTAGATTTTGGTTGTGTAACATGTTAAGTAACAATGGACGTGTTTATTTTGACAAGTTTGTGAGTTCGTCGCGAACAGGCTGTATCCACAGTGACATAGTTCTGCGGTAATGCAGTGACTTAGCCCACAGTGCCACCCGGGAAGTCTGGTCCAGGTAAACCACTGTCTCATATTGGTTCCAATATGACTTCCAGCAGTGTTAGCAATGACTCCTATATCTATTAACACTTTACTGTAGAATAAAGCATAAAATCCTTGAGAGATATATATACATATATATACAATTAAATAAATAAAAAGTTGCACTGGGCCTACACTCAATTGGTATCCTCTCACCTCTTCCTTTCTCTCTACCCTTGTAAACTCCCTCTTCTTTCTTACCCTCTCTGCCCTACCCTTCCATGACAATCACCTCCCCCACTATGCCGTCAGATTCGTACCAGATGTTGCGCATTCATAGAATGGCTTGCATGAGCAAGATTATAAAGCACCAACCGGGCAAAGAACTTGACTTATAAACTTGAGTCCGGTGCTGCTCAGACACGCAATGAACATGCACAGACCCTGTTGTGCCCAAAATAACACTTGAGCGTTTGCAAGTCAGTCAATATACAGTGCAAATGTGATATATCAGTGATATAGTCAAAAACGGATCATTTTTTCACCCAGTAGAATTATTTGCCAAAGGCAAAAACTCAGAGGTTTTTCAGGGAACATTTGAGTCACATCGGGTCTTAATGAGTGAAATATTGTAAAGATCTAAATCTGTACTGTACAATGTGTAATTTGTTGAGAACAAAATGACGTAACAACGTTCAATGGAAACCAAAATCGCCACGTGATTGAAGGCCGGACTCAAACTGAAAATCAATGTAAACAATTGAAAACACAGGCGGTTCCAACTTCTGTGAATTTCATCACATCAACTCAATGTGACTCAGTAGTGTGCATGGTGTGCATGGGCCCATGTGCCTGTACAACGTCCCAACAACGTCTGGGCCTGCTCCTGATGAGATGATGGATGGGGTCCTGGGAGATCTCCTCCCAGACCTGGATCAGGGCATCAGTAAGCTCCTGGACAGTCTGTAGTGCTACTTGGTGGCATTGTATGCAGTGATTCGTAACGTCCCAGAGGTACGTTGGATTCAGGGCTGGGGTGCGTGAGGGCCAGTTAATGGCAGCAAGGACTTCGTCATCCAGGAACTGCCTACATACTCTGGCCATAAGGCCGTGTAGGAGGAAGTTCCGACGATGGGTCTGAGAAATTCATCCCGACACCTAAGAGCGGTCAGGGTACCGTTGGCTAGTCTGTGGAGGTCTGTGCGACCCTCCAAGGATATGCCTCCCCAGACCATCACTGACCCACAGCCAATCCAGTCATGCTGGATGATGTTGCAGGCTCATGCTTACCAGAAATGACAAGGACACTAGCAAAACACAAGACTAGAGAAGAATTCGTCATGAAGGATGAGGAGAGAGCAATTGTCTGTGGCCACCACCTGCAGAAACATTCTCTCTTTGGGGGTTGTCCTGCTTTTTCCTCTCTAGTGCACCTGTTGTCACTTTCATTTGCACCAAAACAGGTGACATTGATTCACAATCGCTTCCTAACTGGACAGATTGAGATCCCTGAAGTTTAACTGACTTGGTGTAAAACTGTGATGATTGAGTGCTCCATACATTTTTATGAACAGTGTACTTTCACAAATTGACACTTGCCCGAACCCGAAGTCTATTCTCACACATTTTCCTTTTCTTCCCACTGAGTAATTGTTTTGATTTAATATTCTACAGGTTAAAGCCGGTTAATGAGAATACATCCAATCATATTGCCTTGATTATACCACCGGAATGCAATGTTTCTAACCTCTATTTCCTGATTCATTAATACATTGGATGCCATGAGTGAGAGTAAGAAACCTCTGAGTTTTTACTTTTGATGAATAAATATCGTCTTTCTGACAAATGTATTGGGCTCAATGTCAGTCTCTTTCTGAGGTGAGTTTAGTTGTGTGTTGATGCTGCTCATACATGTCGAATATATGATCTTGCCCATACGAGCCATTTGCTTGTCATTTGGCACAATTCTGATGCCCCACCCCACAGTCTCTATGTTCATTCAATTCAGTGGGGTTTTATTGGCATGAGAAATGTGCTTACATTGCCAAAGCAAGTGGGGGCGAGAAAAAGAAAATAGAATTAAAGAAACAAAGAAGAAATAAACAATTAGACATTCATTATTTTTCTCTTGTGCTCTGGTCAAGCCATTGAAACTGTTAGTCTAAAGTTTGTGTCTTTTTCGTTTTCCTTCCTCTGTTGCTTTCTCTATTGCTTCATTTCTGTCTTTCTCTGATCCCTTTATTCTTGTACCATTTTAACCTCCCTCCTTTCCCCTCTCAACCCTTCCTCTATCTTTGTACATTACTCTCTTCCTCTCTCTTTTCCTCTACTGCTTTTTCTCTCTGTTTCTCTTTTTCTCTCCCCTCCCTCCCTCCCTCCCTCCCTCCCTCCCTCCCTCCCTCCCTCTCTCTCTCTCTCATGGCTGAGAGAAGCAGTCAGAGGAGCTGCAGTGCGTTCACAGACACACAGCGATATCTAGGTCAGTCGCTGGTGCTGAGTTACTGATGAGAAACTGTTTATGTTCCGTTCTTTCACCAACTCATTTGTTCCTCAGTCTGATGGCCGTCTAGTGGGGTCTGCCATGCCAGCTCTGAGGTAGTCTTTCATGAAACGCACATGCAAGCAAACACATAGGGCCCAGATGCTCAACGTATGTACAAATATGAATGCAAATGCACGCATACACCTACATGAGTACGAATACGCACACATGCATCCACACCCTCCCACTGTCCCCAGAAATACTCCACCCCCCTTCACTCCATGAAAAGTGATGAATAAGGAAATAGCGTGAGTGCTGTGGTCAGCTGTTTACTCAGCAATGTGAGACGGCCAGGGTCTCGATTGTTAATAAAGATGCGTTACGAGTCGTCGACTTGCCCAACCTGACAGGCACTCCCGTTGGGCCGGCTGCCTGTGGAGAAGAAGAGTGTTGTTTTCTTTCCTCCCAACACAATCCCTCCTTCCAGGGACAGACTGGGACCAGAAATCAGCGCTGGCATTTCACACAGGCTAATTCTTTCATAAAGTGCCACCACAAAGGTCTATTTGTCGGTATTAATTCCCCAGAACCCTCATTTTTCCCCCTTGAGACACCATTCTATGTAAGAGAACAAAATAAGCTAGACGGGCCTGGATTAAACGGGCATTGGTCCATCTTGCCTTTGCCCAATGTGCCAGATTCCTAGCCCACCATTGCCTACTTTTTTGTCTTTGTGTTTATATTCCTCTCTTGGTTCCTTATTTAAAAGAAAATACCTCAGGAGGTTTAGTGGCCTGCTTTTACACAGCCTTGTGACTGAAGACCTGTGGTTTACTATTGTTTCAATATAAAAACACTGCTCAACCTCGTCATGTGTTTCCCTCTTGCGGCTCCAGACAAACCTTGTGTTTGTAGTGAGTTAACTAATGGATGTAAGGCCGAGTAAGAATGAGTATGAGACATTGCAATGTGCCTGACGATCACACACACACACACACACACACACAAAAACATACATACAACCAAACACCCACACATACACCAGATGGCAAATACTTGTTTGATCCAGCCTACTGCTCTCTCAGAAAATAAGTCAAACTCTCCCTTGTGTCTCCACATTCCTGTTAAGTGACACATGTATTTTATTTACTCAAACAAATAGGTAGTACAAGAAAACAAGGTTAATGAGAAAAATCTATTATCAAAAGATGAAATAAAACTTTAGCTGCGCTGTGTCATTTACAGTGTTGCTATGGAGTCAGCACAGTGTTTTTAATCTGTCGTCAGTTTTCTCCGTTTGCAGCTTTTGAACTCCCGTACATGTTGGTTTCATTGTGCTATCCATGCTATCAGTTTCTACCTATCCCGCAGATTTCTCTAATGTGTCTGAATGGTTTAATAATTCGTCCACAGCATAATTATTAACTTACAAATGATAGACAATCAGTGTTTGATTTGTCGTCGATGTCTGAATCTGTGCTTGAATTTTAATACGTGACCGAGGGTCAGTACAGATGTTGTTTATCTGGAAGAGAGAGAATGGCGTAGTCAACCTACTTTATTTTACACAGTTTGTGTAATTTAATAAGCCATGGGTTTCTCCTGAACTAATTTGGCTTGCCAAAACCAAGTATATCTTAGTTACTTTGAGATGTACAATTCATTTTTAACTTTTCACAACATTACTTTCCCCACATTTTGCTGTGTTATACAATACATTGATAATTTTCTTAGAAATGCCAGCAATCTGCGTACAATACAACATCAGTGCAATGTGAAAACACCTTTTTGGTAATTGTTGCCACTTCATTGAAAAAACGTATTTCATATAGCTCATGTATATAAGTAGTGAGACCTTTTAGTCAGTACTTTGTAGGAGTTACATTGGCAGCGATCACAGCTTCAAGTCTTCTTGGGTTTATCTCAACCAGCTTTGATAAACTGTCATCTTCAGGTCTCCCCACAAATACACAATGGGGTTCAAATCTGGGCCTTGTCTTGGCCACTTAAGTCTTTCAAGGAATCCTACCGAAGCCACTCCAATGTTGTCTTGGCTGTGTGCTTTGGGTAATTGTCGCGCTACAAGAGGAATCTTGCCACAGTCTGAGGTCCTTTGCACTCTGAATGATGTTTTCTTCAATGACCCTGCTATGTCTTTTTGTTATGCTCATTCTTACCTCATTCCAAACCATCCTGTACAACCTGAATGGGCTGCAGGTCTCCCTCCACTGCCACTGTGAAGCATCCCCATAGGATGATGTTCCCACCCCTATATGTCACTGGAGAGAGGGAAATTGAATTTTTCAGGTGATGATCAGCACCTTGTTTTTGGCAGATGTACTGATAATAGTTGGATTTTGGTTTCACCAGCCCAGAGTGATCTCTGCAGAGAAACTCTGAAGGTAGGGATAGAGGCCAATGGGTTATTGGTGACCTCCCTGACCAATGCCCTTCTTGCTTGGTAAGTTAGTTTGGGTGGACAGTCAGCTCTGAGTGTTAACATCCAATCTTCCTCAGTTTCATAATAATGGAAACAACTGTGCTCCTGGAAATGCCACTGCTTTACCAATCTTTACATTTCCCATATCGGTGCCTCAACTGAGATCTTCGCAGAGTCACATTAGTTATGTCAAATATTCCAGTTTTTCAAAAAAACTGTTTTGTTGTTGTGGGAATTTAATCAATTAGAAATCAAGCCTCTAGCACAACAACAAAATGTGCAGCATGTGAAGGGGTCTGTATGCATGTAGTCCATCATGGCTACATTTATCTCAAACCAACCTTTGTTAAATAACAGCTACACTAAACCTCTATGCAGACAGACTGGAAACAAACACTTTCTTGTGAACTTTACAGTCCCTGTGAGGCCAAAACGGGACCACTTTATAATCCTGTGAGGCCAAACCCCGGCCACTTTACAGTCCCTGTGAGGCCAAAACCGGACCACTTTACAGTCCCTGTGAGGCCAAAACCAGACCACTTTACAGTCCCTGTGAGGCCAAAACCCATCCACTTTACAGTCCTTATGAGGCCAAAACGAGATCACTTTATAGTCCTTGTGAGGTTAAAACCAGATCACTTTACAGTCCCGGTGAGGCCAACACTGGACCACTTTATAGTCCTTATGAGGCCCAAACCAGATCACTTTACAGTCCCGGTGAGGCCAACACTGGACCACTTCATAGTCCTTATGAGGCCAAAACCAGATCACTTTGAAGTCCTTGTGAGGCCAAAACCAGACCACTTTACAGTCCTTATGAGTCCAAATTTGGAAAACAATAGGTTATAAACAATGATAAAAATATTAATCAAAACAAGGAATTTATATGTACATTACCAGTGGAAGTTGTAGATGTGCAATGAAGGCAAATGCAGTGCACATGGCAATACTTAATGTGCAATAAGGCAAATGGAGGAGGGTAGACATAGTGTATGTTACAACTTGGATAATAGCTGTTCGGGTACAAATAGCAATTTCAAAATGAATGAGTGATGTATTAAGGTAGCCTGTGCACCCGAGATGCAGAGATGGCAGCAATGAGGTCCCATGCATGTGTAACAACTGTAGAAATGCAAGTACAAGTGCAAATCTGAATGTGCAAAGGGGCAGATTGAATGGTGAATGTGCAACTGAAATGCAAGGAGAGCCGTGGAGAGGATCCTGAGGTGGACACGAACCTTTAACAACTGAAAACTTCTATTATCAGGCAATGTAAGGCAGTGTCAGAGTAGTTATAGAATAATCATAACAACAAGTTAATAAAAACGATTTCCCTAAAGTAATCATGTCTTTTTTGAACATCATAGTGAAATACAGGTTTAAAACTTTTCAAAACTTTCAGAACAGTACATTTTCACCCAATATACATTTGTTGATTCTTAGCTCATTGACAAAAACGAGTGGCAGTCACATCTGACGTGTTCTTGTAGGTCGCCACATATTCATCTAAACAAATCATCTGAGGGGAAATTAGAAGTCCAACAGAAAGGGTACTTTGAAGACTACGAGATCAAAGGATGGCATGCTCTCGTAACAGGTAGAGCTTATCTCGCACGTACATGGCCTCAGGGAGGGGGATAAGAACAGTTCCGTTAGCACGGCAGGATTCAGAGCTCTTTCGGACATACATGATTGCACACACTGAAAAACACACGGACATACCAGACACAGACATGCCCACACAGACCCACGCACATTTGTTGTTCTATCCATGTGGGGACCCAGAAATACATGTTCTCTATCCCTAGTCCTAACCCTAACCCTAATCTTAACCTAACCCTAAAGGTAATATCTAAATAATCTGTATTCCTAAACTTAACCAAGCCCTAACTTCTGAACCATAAACTAAACCAAGCCCTGAACCCTAAAGTTTTCCACTTAACCTTAACCCCATCCAAAATACATTGTGGCGAACGATTTGTCAAGTTTTGCTATCTTTCTAGGGGCATCTGGTGTTAACATGTAGTCTTAGACCTTTATCTCACGCGCACACACACACCACATATGCTCAATCACTCATGCAAACACGTAAGCAGGACCAGATAGACGCACCACTGTTGTTTGCCAGTAAATCGTGTCTCAGGGTTAGGTCTGTGCTGTATGCACCACGTGACAACAGTTTCCTAGACATGGAGGCAGGGGAAAAGGAGGAAGGAAGGGCGGACGGACACACAGCACCACCTCCCTCCCCCACTTCTCAGCAGCGGTCGCCGTTCCACACCAGGCAGGCCAGTAGCCGGCAGCCGTGTGTCCACTCCAGCAGACGGGCGTGATAAACGGACCGGCCTGGAGAGACACACACACACACACACACACACACACACACACACACACACACACACACACACACACGCGCGCGCGCACACGCCAACCGACAGCCATGCTTAGGCACACGCATGCACACGCGCGTGTTGCGTTCATCCGGGTGGCCTCCGGGGGCTTCGGTAATTCCAGGGCTGTGTGGTCGCTGGGATCGTTTGTCGCCATGCCCCTCAATCGCTTATGAGCTAGCTGATGGAAAAACTCCAGGCGGACGTTAGAGCAACCCAAGGCCAGCGGAGTAAAAACACCCACACACACACAAACCCTCACCAAAAACACAGAACCACATATACACTCCTTGCCTAAAACACTGAGCGAAGGAAACTCAGGCATTTAGACACCCACACGCTGAGGCCAACCAGAATATGTTTAACCCGCGGGAGCTGTCTAGGTCACGCATGTCCCTCATGTTTAAATCATCAGTTAACAATCTATGAATACGTACGAAAGGCATGAACCCAAATCCACCCATCCTGATGTTTGGTTTGCTTTGTGCATTAACACGCGCGTAAAAAAACAAGCCGAAGCCTGTGTGTGGACGACTTTGGACCACACCGTCCAGCGCCTCTATAAAACCATATGCGACAGATAACCTTTTTATGGACCTAAACCCTAACCCCAGAGGATGAGGCCGTTACTACCACAGAGAGAAGACCCATGTCTGGATTGGAAGGAAGGAACAGTCTTGATGCATCAGCCAGCCAGGGAAACAGCCACAGGGAAAGAGTCCAAAATAACGTCCGGAAACCTGACAGTACAAAGTCCTTCATTAAAATAGTGAGATCCGCTGTCTGTCCTCTTTGAAGGACTGCTAAATTCGCCGGCCCTCTGGGTCCACTCATGCATCCCTAAATGTCGCTGGAGGTCCGGAAGTTTTCGTCGAGGACATATGCTCCGGCAACATGGCCTCGTCATGTGTGCCCAGTTTGGGGCTGACCGGGGGTTTCAGGATCTCACGTGTGTGCACGTGATCTCACACACACATACACACACACACACACACACACACACCCTCGGCACTCACCAAATGGGGAAACTTGCACATACTCAACCGAGAAACAGGAGACGTCCCCAGGGATCTGGAGGAGTTCCAGGTAAAACAGTGCCCGACCGCGTTCATCCACCTGAACAGAAGCTTGATGTTGGAAATACCATTAGTACTGTAGAAAGGACTGAAGCTCTGAATCCAGCATTGGTATTACAACTGCTAAAGTAAAACTGAAGAAGTGATCTCAGCTGGTACTACTGCAGGTACAGTAATGGCAAAAGAACAACACTCACCTGGTGCTATTACCGGTACATCAAAAACTGAAGAACAGGACCCAAGCGTCTAAAATAGCATTGTAACTCTTGAGCAGTCAGGTGCACCCATGTAGGCCTAATTCTCCCTGCGTCTCTGGGGTGTGAACAGCCACCGGCGCTGTTGGTTTGGATGCAGCGCCGGGTATACGGAAGGGGGCCACAGATGGGCGAGTGTGTGGGGGCTGACCGACCGGGAGGAGAGGTAGAGGACAGAGCCAGAGGCCCCTGTGTTTGGAGCGGTTCTACACAGGCCGGATGTCAGCCAGGCCCCCCCAGGGGCCACAGGAACCCAAAAGACCGTCGGGGTACGGGATCGTCTTTCTGCCGTCGAGACACTGCAAGATCAATTTTAACCTTCAAGTTGCGAGAACACGGCAAGTGGCGCTGTGATGCTGTGCGTCATTTGCTGTCTAGTGTGTCAGAGGTATAAATGAACGACATGCTCTCTACAAATGGACAAGTCCACGGACAGGAATTCAGGCTCTAGATAGAAGTTGCAGCTAAATTACTAGAATGTGAAACATTGAACCCTGAATTAGATGATGTGTATAAAGCTACACACACACACACACACACATCTGCAAGCATAAACAGACAGACAGTCGGTTATCTAGCCCCCCCCCTCTCCCCCCCCACCCCGCAGATCAAACAGCTACAGTTCTGTCACAGCCTCACAGCCTCATTGGTGTCAGGGGTTTATCAGTGTAAAACAGACAGCCACCCTCCCAGGCAGACACACATACAGAAGATGTGTTGGGGATGTCATTAGCTCTACAACAAGTGTTCCTCTTTGTTGAGCACACAGATTGTGTCTGTGCGCGTGCGTGTGCATGTGTGTGCGTGTGTGTGTGTGTGTGTGTGTGTGTGTGTGTGTGTGTGTGTGTGTGTGTGTGTGTGTGTGTGTGTGTGTGGGCGGACCTGTTTTTCATCTTTGTGATACCAGTATTTGGCTGAAAGAGAGAAAGCTCTATAAGCCCACGGACTGCTGAGGTTTGAAAGCCGACCGACATCAAAGGTCGCCCGTCTCATCACAGATATTCTCAGGCCCACAGAACTTTCTGTATCTGCACACTCCAAAGTCTGCAGCAAGATCTGCTCTGAAATCGCAAATTTGATGCATACGAGCTGCACATCTGGCAAATTAGCCACAGAGGATGCACACAGGTAGACAAACTGGCATTCTCTCGCTTTGTCTCTCGTACCCAAACATACACACAAAGACGTATCGACAAGCATCCTCACTCACACACACACACACACACACACACACACACACGCCGTTGTTATCTTAGCGACGACTACAACTGACCGCCTGGATTATTGTTGCTGGACGTCAAGCAGAAACATCCTCCTTTCTGCATGCAATCTCCCGCCCCGCCCACTTCCCATTCGTGGGACCAATAGTAATGATGTGGGTTTGTTTTGCACCCTTCACCAGCTGGCAGTGCGTCAGCAGCATCGTCCCCGGGCGTGTTTCCTGTGAGTGTTACGCTAACCCGTAATTTCTATGGAAGATCGGCGTGACACACAGAGGAAGTGCAAAAAGCTGTTATTACAACAGTGGCGTGGACGGGCGGCTGATGTCATGTCATGTAATCGGTGTTGCGAGTTAGCTGTCTCACAGACCAGAGGTGTGCGCTGGCCCGCTACGTCGAACGGACTGGCAGCGAGGAGACGCAGAACGGTGAGGCGCGGAATTGGTCTGCTGGAGTCAGTGGGGACACATGAAACTCATTTGAAGCCAGTCTCTGTGAAGGATGAGGAGGCCGGGGCTGTTATTAATTAATGCTGTACCTTTTGACCTCCGTGTACAAGAGTGCACAGCCAACTGCTGATATCAATTCTCACTTTGTAGTAGGCCGCAGCGCCGGGCTATCCAATGACGTGTGGTGTTAGTGGCTGGAATCACACTCGACTTAAAAATCCACGAGGCTTGTGTGGGATTCAGGCTTTAGTTGTGACGCGCACAATGTCTAGTTTTGTTCGCAACCTCCCTCGACAATAATCGGTTACGTGGCCCGTTCACGGTCTGTGGACCCCTGCCCTCCCCGCAGATTCGCTGGGGTATAGCGGATGGATTAGCGGACAGAGTCCTGATTATTATGTGGAGGACCAATGGTCACAGGCCCTGTTCGCACTGACGAATGCCACGGCAGGATCCAGGGCTGCAAGATCCGTGGGATCTTTACCTCCGTGACTGCAAGCGCACTTAAACTTCTGGCCAAACAGGAAGTAGGAAGAGGGCGACGACAACAATCCGTGGTTAACATGCTTTTGGGCAGATCCCCTTCCTCATCTTTCACTCAGGCTTTCAATTCGCCACTGGTGTCCGAGGCCTTGGCAGGAAACTCCTACTGTACACCAACGACACGGCTATCAGGCCCGGCGACTGATAGGTCGACGTAGGCCGAACGTTCGTGATGGGTGTCGCTATGCATGGAAGGAATTCCTGATCCAAGATGTTGGGATGTGACTCCAATGCCGGCCACTAGGGGCAACGGTGTGGGCCGTTGCCAAGTAGCCTGGTGGCTTGATAGGACGATGCTGACCGAGATGGGGGACCGGCGGAGTGATTCAGCTGAAGTTCTAGGCAGCCATTTTGTAATGGTTTTCATCGTAACATAAATTCATAATTTTTAGAGACCATGTTGTTTTAATCATGTCCCCAAAAATAAACTTTAACCTTAAACATTCTGAATTCTGTGACTTCCCCGTTAAAACCAGACGTTCGTCAACAAGCGTTGGACATGGAGGAGAAATCCCAAGAGCTTATTGCACTCTGACTGGACAGGTTTACTGGAACTTTACCAGAGGGCATCAGGTTCAGCAGGGCCACTGGAGAGAGCTTACGACATGCATAACGGATTGAATAAACAGACACTGAATCCCTGAAGTGGAGCAACCGCAGTTCTCGCACCAAGACTTTGGCACCCTGGCACGGCTCCAGACCAGAGTGCCTGGCCCGGTGCGGCGGCCCGCTTAACGCAGAGAAAAGTTTTACGAGCCACTAACACGATGGTAAACTCTGTGAGACTGACGACTCCCATGTGACGATAACCTCAAATAGCTCCCAGCAGGCTCATACACACTGAGAGCATTTAGTTAGTCACGTCAGATAGAGTATCACTGAGCAAATAAGTGCTCGCTCTGGCTTTCAGGAATCGCAAAGCCAACTTGATCTTATTAGATGGCGACGAAACATCGTCATCGTAGTTTGTTACACCAAGCTGATAGTTGTTTATGAGTTGATTCGATACAACTTCACCTTATGGACTTTATGGTTTTATGAGATTGGAATCTGAGCTAATTTAAAAGTTGAAGGATGCCCTTTTATTATCCTTCCAGTGAAAACATACATTGGCCTGTTTTGTGTTCATGTTAACATCTGCACACACACACACACACACACACACACACACGGAGAGATTGCACATGGAAGAGCTCCTGATTTGGTTCCTGATTTTGCCCGGGTTTCGGGGACAATGCTTCGAAATGTGATCCCAAAACAAATGGTCCACACACAGCACCACGTGTTAAGAAGATGGAGAAGGAAATGTGGGAGCAGTTTGAAAGTGGTGATTTTACCACAGCTCGTCAGCGGGAACCAGATTGTTATGGACATTAAGATACACAGTGAAACTGCTATTTGGAAACTATTGAACGAAATGTCACCTAGGTTTCACAATCGCACAAAGATATGAGAGGCGTGGCGAAGTTCAGTTTCGAAAAACCCTGCAACGGTTCTGCCGTAGCTCTTACATGCAGTAACCCTCATCTATGTGGACAAATGTGGACAAATACATCCCACGTCATCATTAGCAAGGAAATCTGTCAAAACAAAGACTAATTATTTCTAACATTCAAATATCAGACCCTTTTTCTAGACTGACTAACTGTAAATGCATTTTTCCTACTGGTACCCAGGGGAGCCCTGCTATACTCTAAACTCTTTCTAATGAGGTACTTGGGACATTTTGGTCAAAGACACATCCTGTTGTTGTTCACTGAAAAGTGCTTTTGTTGACTTTTCTGCTTCCATTCATTGAGGATGAGGGCCCATTTTGCTTTGTACAAGGTCTGAGTTAGAAGTTCTTGCCTGGATGGCTGGATATTGTTGTAAGGATCAGAAGAGCAGAAAGGTCAAGGAAAGAGGGAAAGAGGGAAAGAAGTATGTCCCTTATGGTTCTGGCATAGAGAATAGGCTGCTATTTGTGATGTATTCTGCATGTAGCATCATACCTCATTTAGCACTGTTGTCCCTGACCCAAAGGTACTGTAGTCTACCTCAGCTGGCGCCCTTGTACATGACCCAAAGGTACTGTAGTCTACCTCAGCTGGCACCCTTGTACATGACCCAAAGGTACTGTAGTCTACCTCAGCTGGCGCCCTTGTACCTGACTCAAAGCAATTGTATTCAACCTCATTTGGAACCATCGTACATGACTCAAAGGTAAACTGTAGTCTAGTGAGCTTTTGTCCAGTCTGTAATATTGTCTACCTCCTGTGTTCAGTGGCATGCTTGAATCAACTAACCCATGAGCTCGAGGCCATGTATATTACGCTTATCACATTCATCCTAAACTAGTTTGGAATAAACAGTGTGTTCTATCAACAGCGCTTGAAGAAGCCATTAGTTCCCTATGTCCACGACAAAGGACCAACACAAGCGTGCATGCACACACACACACACACACACACACACACACACACACACACAGATAAGACACGCAGATTTATAGGGTTCAGTGAGACTATATCGCAGTGAGTGATGTAACTACCATGTCCACTGGTTTGATAGGTCCGCTAGTTCCACATTTATGTGATGATTGACACCATGCAGGAAGTATGAGCAACTCCTGGGAAGAATGAATTGCCGTTATTGCATTTGTCATCATCCAAGAGATTTACGTTAACTGTAGCCAAGTCCCAAATTTGCTTGTACAATACAGTTGTTTGGCAGTACAGATAACTATATATGTTGTCAAGACAGTACCGATTAGAGGCCAAGCAACTGTACTGTATAAGTAAATCTGGGACTAGGCTACAGTTAACTTAGCAATAACTCAAATCGCTAGCTACTGTGTATGTGCATGTGGGCTTGAAACTAGGAGTAGTTGGAGACCTTTGGGACCAGTGTAAATCAACTGAAATGTCAACATGCTGAGCAACAAATTAAACTTATCTCAGTACTTTCAGAATAACATGTCAAACCAACCAGATAGTGTGTCATGTCATATACGTTGTTGTGATATTGAGACAGTGATTAATTATTTTATTTTAAAATCCAAACTCTTAACCTTGTTTATTATTTTTACTGCAACGTTTGGATTTGAAGATGAATGATCACCATAAGGTTAAACTTAAGATTCCTCCCTATTATTTGCGTGAAAAAACTTCTTATACACTGGTCCTCTTATTTCAGGGTTTTTTAAAGGGGTTATTTCAAGTTGTACGGGAGATGTTAGTGTCTAGTCTTGATTTTCTCTGGCGTCTGCCATTAATGGCTCACAAGGAAAGATGTAAGGAAGTCATTAAGAAGCTAGAAAAATAAAACAAATTAATCCGAAACGTACAAAACATATAGTTAACAACAACAACAACAGTTTGTAACAGTATTAAGAAACAAAACACTGGTGATCTCAACAATCACAAACGACCTGACTGGACAAAGAAACATACAGTAGATGACAAAGAACGTTGACAGGAATAGAAAACTCTGAAAGGTAGACGTGTCATGGTTTGATTTCAAATGCAAACTTTTGGTAATGGAAATTATCCACTGTCCCAGTACTTTCTGGAGGCCACAGTAACCACAATGTGTATTATTAAAGGTTTCATAGACAAACACCCCTTGATGGAAACATGAGTGTTAGGTAAACTGCCTCTGAGAAATTGCTTCAACAGAGGGAAGGATAACATCCAAGGTTGACCTTTGCTACAAAACACCTGAGTGACAACGCAGACAACATCCACAACAACAACAAAAATGTATATATAAACTTGACAAACGGCAACTGTCCTCTGTATTAATAAGTTTGTGGTTTCCGTTGCAACTCAGTGATTCATTTAGCTGGTTTCAGTGTTCTGTTGAGGGGACAAAGCGTTTTTTCAGGTGGTATTCAAAATACACTGCGTCCATCATTATCATGACAAAGGTTTCTCCAGCTTGTTGGGCCTGTGACAACACTGGAATTCCTTTTATTTTCTTCAAAAATGGGTTTTCGTGACCGCACCAGGTTAAAAAATAGAAATTGGTGATTCCATGGCTAATTTTTACCATCTTAATTGGAGCAGTGACAGTCAAATAGTTTGACAGTAATTAGTAATAATACTGACTGACAGACAGACACATACACACACAAATGCACAGACAGCGCAAACTTTGCAGGGGAGCAGTTGAAGAGTGTGACAAACTTGTCTTGTAGCTTAAAAAAATAGAACTAAACTAGTTTGTGTTAATCCAAAAGTGTTCTTATGTAAGCCAGTCTCACCCATCTGTTGATGCTGAACAATGAGTCAGCCTGCCCAAACACTCCCTACACATCTTTGGTAATCCCACACATCTCGTTGTTTTTATTGCTAGCTATCTTTATAAATCCATATATAGTATCCCTTTAATGCCTTTATGTTTTCCATCTTTCCTGTCACGTAAGTAAGCTTACACACAACATAGCACTCTTTGAGT
The DNA here is from genome assembly GCA_016801105.1 of Esox niger. NCBI lineage: Eukaryota > Metazoa > Chordata > Actinopteri > Esociformes > Esocidae > Esox > Esox niger. Next base: position 20,212 of record JACXGJ010010694.1, read on the forward strand.
CTGATAATGTTTGTCTGGGGAGGGATTGTAATTCAGTTGTTAACACTGACTGTAATTGATAATATATTGTTGTATTGTGTGTGTTTTCCTGTTTGTTGTTCAGGGACTGAGGTAGCCAGCTGTTGAATGGCTAAACCAGACTCAACCAACTTGTATTATGTATTACCAGTAAATTCTGTGTTCATTCCGGTCTAACCAGATTAGGCTCTGTTTAAAATTAATCTGAGTGCAGGCAGACATAATGACTAGTAAAGTGGAATTGCAATACAAAGCCATGAAAGGTGTCTAGATGTCTGGTGTAAGTAGGAAACAAGGCAGTTGGGTTGAAAACAGCAAGGGAAACATTGTTAAACATTGTGGCCTGGTTCTATGGTGATCACTGCAGAGTAGTAATTTGTCGTTTAGAGACTGCAACACAGCTAGGGTAATCTTGTTCCCAGACACTTCCGCCCAAATGCACAGAAGGGTCTGTTGGAACAATGCATCTGATTTGTCCATGATTAGCCAATAAGAAAGCGGTGAGAAATTCTATGCATGGTAGGCGTTGGTTTAATGAAGTATCAACCACTCAGTCATCTCCTACTACACTCTCCCCACCACTCCACCCCAAGCTGTGTGATGCACTGCTTTAAATACTTACTACAATACTGCTCTGACTCAGGCAGAAAAATGTTAGCTATCATGGCTACATTATTGCAGGATCATTGCATTGAGTGCTTAGCTAACTGGTTAGCATCCACCATATCAATGTGGTAGGCTCAGAGGAACATGCAACTTAATTCGAATTCAATTAATCATGTAATTCCAATAGAGTCAACTGCATCCGGGTCAACTGCAAGAAGGGACCAGCCATTGCATTATAAGGGAATTGACTGTTTTAACTTGACGACTACTTATGGTGCTGCCCATGCTTGAGCAAATGCCTCAATGTCACAGATGCTTCATCCAGCAGGTCACTCTCATAGCATGCTGGTAACATTTTAACATCAGGCCTTCAGAATATAAGCCTGGCAACATGTTAACATCATGCCTTCAGAATATAAGCCTGGCAACATGTTAACATCAGGCCTTCAGAATATAAGCCTGGCAACATGTTAACATCAGTCCTTTAGAATATAAGCATGTTTTTTTTTGGGGGGGGGGGGGG